>VYZV01003324.1:61898-104782 GCA_013401275.1 Pandion haliaetus | reverse complement strand
GTGGGAGGGACCCCACGGTGGAGCAGGGGACGAGTGAGGAATCTTCCCCCTGAGGAAAGGAGCGGCAGAGACGATGTGTGGCGAGCTGACTCAACCCCCATCCCCTGTTCCCCTGCGCCGCCGGGGGGAGGAGGTAGAAAGCATCGGTAGTGGAACTGAGCCGGGAAGGCGGGAGGGGTGGGGGGAGGTGTTCTGATGTTTGGTTTCCCTTCCTAATACCCTTGTGTTTTGTTTTTGATTTGATTTGTAGTAAATGAAATTGATTTTGTTTCTTCCCCAAGTTGAGCCTGTCTTTTGCCCGTGACCATAAGTGGGGAGTGATCCCTCCCAGTCCTTGTCTCGACCCACGAGCCTGCCTTTGGATTTTCTCCTCATCCCAACGTGGCCAGGCGAGGGGGTGGGGGAATGAACAAGCATCTGCTATCGGCTGGGCTGAAACCGAAACCACAACACCAGTACAGTGTTCAAAAAAAATACCAGAGCAGGAAGATGTTGGCTTGACCCTCAAAGCCCATACACATTTCAAGACCTTTGACTTTTTTAAGCCTGGGAGGCCTGGAAGAAGGCATTTAATGAGGGGAAAAAGAGGAAAGGGGAAACCTGTGGAGGTTCAAGTATGTGCAACTGAACAGCTCTATTATATAGGGATGACACAAGTACTCAACAGCAGAGGTGATATGATTCTTGTGGCTTGACAGCAAAAAGAAAGTAATTAAATGTTTTCTTGCTAATCCTGGACCAAGCATGGCCTCTAAGTTTTTAAAGGCTTACTTTTGGAGTCCATATTGGAATATCCTTCCAATCAAGACAGAAGTGCTCTCCTGATACAAAAGCTATTTTGCTGCCACATGTCCATCCTTCTCTCAAACACCAAGGGGAGTGCTAGAGCTTTCTTGAGGAAGGCTGAAATATTTTCCACTAAATTTGTTTGATAAAATGATTACAACATTTTCTCTGAAGCTTGAAGAAAATAAAGAGAATTGGCCCGAGGGTGATACCTCACATACGCAGTTTCAGTCTGAGTAGCTGATGTCTAGCATAGTTATAAGTAGCCAAAAAAGGTCTTATATAAAGCGGTATCCTGCAACCTATATAACAGGATACTACCACTGGCCTTACCTATAATAATCCACTGAGTTTATCAGTGGCAGCTGTGTAAAATAACACCCATGATTATCAGCATTTGTCAGCTTTTACTTCAGTAATTTAACAGTTTTGACACAAAACATAGTTTACATGTTTCTTATGGAAGATGAAGAAGATTAAGGGTAAATTAAGCAAATTCCTAAATCCACTCTATAAAGAAAAGCTGCAGTCCTTATGCAGCCACAGGCTGTCTGATTAATTTTAACTTTTATTAAGAGCAAAATGAAATTTGAGAAATAAACAGAGAATTAGAGACACAATAAGCCAGAGGATTAAAAATTAAAATGCTATTGTCTTTGCCTTTCAGTGAACCTGTCCACAGGACTTGTTGGTAAAGCACTGTTCAAACACTTTGGGCAGATGCTGTGCAGAAAGCAGGAAACATTGCAAGGGAAGGCACAGGAAAAACCCTCATCCAGTCATTTGTCTTATCTCCAGAACACTTCAGAGAAGAACTGTGCAACATAAATATAGAAAGTAAATATTTTCCCCTAATCTCACTTCTGAACTGCATAAGCGAATTTAAATCCTGAAGCAGTTAGGAACCATGGTCTTTTCTAGGAGATTATTTCACAAAAAACGGATCCAGCAGTTGGTCAAATAGAAGCTACAGGAACGCCAAATTGAAAAGAAGGGTCTGTCAACAGCTAAGCCTAAGCCTAAGCCAAGATGTTGTTTTGTTTTAAATATTTTCCTTTTCTCCTTGATTAATAATAGTTGTGCTTTTTCCCCTTCCTAGGCGTATTTGCTCTCTTCTACATCAGTAACAAGTTCCGAACATATCCTTTCACCTTCAAAGACCAACTAATTATTTCCTACAGTGGCCTTCGAGGAGCCAGCAGCTTCTCTCTTGCATTCCTGCTTCCGGTGAATCTCTTCCCAAGAAAAAAATTGTTCATTACGGCTACTCTTGTAGTTATATATTTCACTGTGTTCATCCAAGTACGTGTACTTCTTAATGGATTGCTTTCATAGAATCATAGAATGGTTTGGGTTAGAAGGGACCTTAAAGATCATCTAGTTCCAACCCCCCTGCCATGGGCAGGTGTCATGGTTTAACCCTCAGCAACACTCAGAACTAAGCACTCACTCCTGCCCCTGCCTGCTGGTGGGATGGGAAGGAGAATTGGAAAAAAAACCGTAAAACTCGTGTGTTGAGATAAGAACAGTTTAATAATTGAAATAAAATAAAATATAATGATTACAATAATAAAAACAATAAACATAATTGTAATGAAAAGGGAGATAACAAAAAGAAAGAGAAATAAAACCCAAGAAAGACAAGTGATGCACAATGCAATTGCTCACCACCCGCTGACCAATGCTCAGCCAGTCCCCGAGCAGCGATCAGCCCCTCCTGGCCAACTCCCCCCAGTTTATATACTGAGCATGATGTCCCATGCTATGGAATATCCCTTTGGCTAGTTTGGGTCAGCTGTCCTGGCTGTGCTCCTTCCCAGCTTCTTGTGCACCTCCTTACTGGCAGAGCATAGGAAACTGAAGTCCTTGACTTGGGATAAGAACAACTTAGCAACAACTAAAACAGCAATGTGTTATCAACATTATTCTCATACTGGATCCAAAACACAGCACTGTGTCAGCTACTAGGAAGAAAATTAACTCTATCCCAACCTGAACCAGGACAGCAGGGACACCTTCCACTACACCAGGTTGCTCAAAGCCCCATCCAACCTGGCCTTGAACACTGCCAGGGATGGGGCATCCACAACCTCTCTGGGCAACCTGTGCCAGTGCCTCACCACCCTCACAGTAAAGATTGTTTTCCTAATATCTGACCTAAATCTACCCTCTTTTAATTTAAAACCATTACCCCTTGTCCTATCACTACATGCTATTGTAAAAAGTCCCTCTCCAACTTTCTCGTAGCCCTGCTTTAGATATGGGAAGGGTGCTATAAGGTCTCCCAGGAGACTTTATATTTCATGTAACAGAGGTGACTGAAAGCTTCACAATTAAGATTGCATTGAATTTACTCTTAAACTAGGAAAAGCTATTGTATTTTATGGCCAGATTCAGCACTGCTCTGTGTGATTACCCTTTCAGGGCTTTCTAGGTATTATTAAATATCTTTTTCAGAAAGTATGTATTGAAAACCTGTCTTCTAAAATATTCAGGGAAAAGGGCACTTTGTTTCCAAAATCTCTTACGTTCACTCCACACGTGCTTCCTAATGCTTCCAAATTAAGAAGCATTTGAACTTTACACTTCAGCACAGAATCATTCTCTACCAGTGGTGTAGCTCAAACTGAACAGAAAACAATATGTCTGTTGCATGAATAATTTTGAATTTTTTACTTTTATCTTCATTCATCTTGGAGGCCAAACAAGAGCGTTTTGAAATCCTTTGTAAAAGAATATTAGAGAGAAATAAAGGAATAATTCAGGTTTGTAAGAATAGGTGTCTACTTCAGATGTTTGGGTTGTTCCACTTGGCTTACACTGCTGCATGTGGAAGAACTGGATCTTCTGGAGGCCTTGCATCCTATGTTCTGTATTTTCCCATACCAATGTCCCAAATACTCTAGGGTGCCAATAGAGCACTGTGCACTTGTGGTTAGGCTCTTAGATTCCACCAGAATGTTTCAGAAAAAACATTTTGTTTCTATCTCCCCTTTCTAAATGCTATTCTGTAGCAGTGCAGTAAAGACTTGGGAACAGCTGAAAACTGTTTCTAAGTGAAAAAAAACACCAAAATATTTAATTCTAAAAGTGTTGAAGAGGTTTCAAGATTGTAAGAACCTCACAAAGTTAATGTTTTCTTTCAAGTGAGTGCTACTTTGAAGGTTAGTCAGCTACTTTACAAAGTTAAAACATGTCGATAAATACAATCTCTCTTAAAAAACCCCTTGTGTGTAATTTTTTTTAAGTCTTTGAGTTTTAAACCTCTTCTGTAGCTCTCCATTCGAGTAATAGATCATTCTTGTGTCTAAGACACTGCTTTCTTAATTGATTAAAATGAAATCCTTTTACTTTCTTTCTGTTTTTTTTCTAAAAGCTGATTAACATTTCAACTAATTGTTCCAAATGCAGGGAATCACAATTGGACCATTGGTCAGATATCTAGATGTTAAAAAGACCAACAAAAAGGATTCTATCAATGAAGAAATTCACGTGCGAGTAAGTTTTTTTGTATCAGTAGCTGGCATCCTAGCGACAAGAAGAGAAAGGGTATTCCAAAAGAGCTGGACAGAGGGAGGCATTTGGTAGCAGCGGCATTCAGTGGATTTGGACACTGAATGCTTTTAACAACATTTGGAGGAAACCTTAGGCATAATTTTTAAAAATATGATATCTCATTTATATTCATAGCGACTATCATAATATGGAAATATAAGTGTCATGGTGTAGCAGGGCCCTTACTTCTTGATACTTGAGACCATGGGATGACAGAAACAAAGGTAGCGTTTACAATATGCACTTGTCATCCTTCCCTGCTAGATTTGTTAGCTACCTTTGTTGCCATCTTTTGACTGGTTCTAGATGAACAACAATTGCATATTTCTGGTGACATTATTTTCTTATAATAGCCACTTAAAATTTTTCCATGTTTGTTTCTTTAGTTGATGGATCACTTGAAGGCTGGTATTGAAGACATATGTGGACATTGGAGTCATTATAAGCTGAGAGATAAGTAAGCATCTCTTATTGCAGCCTACTATAATAAAATAACCTATCTATCATGTAAAATCCAATAGGTAAATAGAATAGGAAATCAATCTTGTGCCCCATAAAGCTAAAATAGCATGAAAATATTTGGCACATGTGCAATATCTCTTTTTAAAAAGTGAACTCCTGAGTAACCATTATCTCTTGGGAGTGCAGTGCTCGTATATTGCCTGTTAAATTGCTTCTGCACAAACAAGCAGAAAATAAGCCTTCTGAAAGAAAAACATAGCACATGAACTCATGCTGCAGGCATCAGCCTGTGCACATAGCTTTGGCATAAATCTTAGATCCATGGCAGTGAACCTTTAGGTCTGGATTCAGAACAGAAGCTATGTAAGCTGTCAGTGCTTCACTGAGTTTTGGTGTAAGCCTCCACAGTAAATATGATCCCATGTTGGTGAGTACAGATTCAATAATTAGTCACCTGTCTTTACAGGACTTTGTATTCACTAATATTTAAAATAAGAGTACTGAAGATAATAGTTGAATTTAAATATCCAGTAGCATAAACAGATAATTTCAAGCTGGTCTTCACTTAGAAATGCAGGACCTGTGTTGTGCCTTCTATAAGCAGGATGAGGTGGGTTGGTGAAGCTTTGTGGCTCTTCCAGGCACTGTCCAGAAGAGACAGACCTGCCATTCTGAACTGCCATTCCCTTTACCTTTTCCCTAAGGGAGCCTTGTGATCATGTTGGCCATCACCACAGCATGTGAAGGGGAGTGTGGGGAGAGACTAATCTTCCTTTTCCACAAACACCGTATTATGATGCCATGGGCTAAAAGTTATCCATTAGGCTATGCCTAGACTTCTGTGCTGGATTCCTTTGTCTCATCTCTCAGCATCGCACCCCAGTAATCCAGCTGGGAGTCTGCTGGGACATGTGGCAACACCTTTCATGACCAGGTTTCTCTGTATGGAAATCAGGAATTAAGAGTGGGAAGAAGGCGGCTAGTTTGCACCCAGTTCTTGTCCCAACAGGGAGTAAAGATGTGTCTAGGGCACATACCTGGACCAAGAAGCAAAAACGTCTTGGCTCTCACAGTACAGAGCTAGCTTTAGGACATTCATCGGGGCCACACCACTGCCTGTGCAGTCAATAAGCTAAACAAATCCCTCTTCGAGCAGTAATTCCATTGAAATAACTGCATTTCCACATATCAGTGAGAAAATGTTATTTCCCCTTATCTCACATCTACCTAACAGCTATGAAAAGAGAATTTTGTCCAAACTGGTATAAATGTAGTGATTCAGTTCAGGGGCAGATTCAAACAACACACTGTATGTGAAAACATTTAATGTAAGAAGATTGTATTAAAAGGTATTCCCCAGACTTATCTTTGCAACTTTAAAGACGTTTAGCATATGTTTATCAGAATTAATTACCTAAGTGATGACACTCCAGGAGGCTTTCTGTTACATAGAAAAACATAAAGAACTCTAATCCCAGTGGAAGCATCTGTGTACCTATCTCTGCTATTAATATATAAAAACTAGCCTTTATTAAGAAAAAATGTACAAACTCTGTAGTGCTTTTCCTAGCATTGTGGAGCACATTACCTTGCTGTGGTAAGCTGTTCCTTTGAAAGAAACATATATGAAGATTTGCTGTTGTTCTGCTAAACGTCTGCCTGAAAGCACATACCTGTTCCAAAATGCACACCCATTCACATTCAAATTATACCACACATTAGTGATATTTTACAATCTGCAGCATGCGAGCACATAGTATTTTCTGGTCCATTCAATGTCACTGTTATTCAGAATACAAAGAAATGTATTTTTTCTGCTCTAATTGTCAGGATTCAGAATTACCAGCAACATAATAGGCCCAAACTACTGTAACTGCTGGGCCATTTAGAGCCTCATTGGTGGCTGGCTGAATAGACCAGGATTACTGTAAGAGCAGCTGCTGCTGTTATGCCCCACTAGAATACAACATTTGTACAAAAGCGTGGAGACTGGCCATATTCTTTTCTGACAAATGTGGCGGTGTTATATGCAAACACACACCCAGCCCTCTTTTTTGCTCTGATTGCAGCTTGTTTCTTTCTTTTGTCTGGTGGGCTTTGCATCTCTGTGGACCAGTAGACCATGCCAAATGTCCCCCTAAAGATCTCCGCTCACTAGGCCTTCAGGAGCCCACAGGTGCCTCCAATTTGGATTCAGTTTCCACCACTGATTTATATATGCGTGCATTTGAATGAAGATCAGCTCATACCACAGAAATAAAAGGACATTTCCTTTTTTTACACTTTGATTTTAATATCTCTTTTGCAGATTTAAGAAGTTTGACAATAAGTATTTGAAGAAAATCTTAATTCGGGAACGCCAACCCAAATCCAGTATTGTGTCATTGTACAAAAAGATGGAGATAAAACTGGCCATCGAGATGGCTGAGAGTGGCATGAAAATTTCAAATTCATCCACAGCTTCTTTACAGTGAGTACTGACCTCCTGACCCTTTGCAGAGTAGGGACAGGAAGGACAGGGACAAAAATGAGGAAATACCCAAGGGATTTTATGACTTCAATACAAATGTAATTTTAAAAAGACAGTTATGAAAAGAGAAGTTGCTGTTTTGTGATGGCAATTTGGTGCTCATCATATTTGCACTTTGGGTTTTTGTTCACAGAGTGAAAATTAAAAACAGGGACATTTTCTTTGTCCCTCTTCAATGATGGGCAGTTCTGAAGAGGAATCATGAGTCAGGTGCAGAAGCCGCTCTGGCTGCTTTAAATCACAGCAGTGGTTCAAGGTGGTTGTACTCATCACTTAGCTGGCCAGTGGTTTTTGCTCATCACTGCTAGGCGCTGAGAGATCTGCAGAAGAGCACAGATCCCAGCTTCATTATCCTTATCATAAATTTTTGCTGAGAGCAGATTTCCTTGCAGCATTAGCAATTTTTGCTACTTCAGTTTGCAGGCCCTCAAACTGTCTTGCCTTATTTTGGCACTTTGTGCCAAATTCGTCCAATTAAACATTGAGAGCAGCCCTGTGGAGAACAACTTGGAGGTACTGGTGGATGAAAAGCTGGACACAAGCCGGCAATGTATGCTTGCAGCCCAGAAAGCCAACCATATCCTGGGCTGCATTAAAAGCAGTGTGGCCAGCAGGTCGAGGGAGGGGATTCTGCCCCTCTACTCCACTCTGGCGAGACCCCACCTGCAGTACTGCATCCAGCTCTGGGGTCCTCAGCACAGGAAAGACATGGACCTGTTGGAGCGGATCCAGAGGAGGGACACAAAAATGATCAGAGGGCTGGAACACCTCCCCTATGAGGAAAGGCTGAGAGAGTTGAGGTTGTTCAGTCTGGAGAAGAGAAGGCTCCAGGGACACCTTATTGCAGCCTTTCAATACTTAAAGGGGGCTCATAAGAAGGATGGGGACAGACTTTTTAATAGGACCTGTAGCAATAGGACAAAGGCAAATGGTTTTAAACTAAAAGAGGGTAGATTCAGACTAGATATAAGGAAGAAATTCTTTACAATGAGGGTGGTGAGACACTGGAAGAGGTTACCCAGAGAGGTTGTAGATGCCCCATCCCTGGAAACATTCAAGTTCAGGTTGGATGGGGCTCTGAGCAACCTGATCTAGTTGAAGATGTCCCTGCTCATTGCAGGGGGCATTGGACTAGATTACCATTAAAGGTCCCTTCCAACCCAAACTGTTCTGTGATTCTATATTTCTATGAAACAGTAATGCAACTTGGCATCAGGCAGACCAGGGGAGAAAACCAGTGGGATCTCCAGAGCCATCACTGAGGGAACTACCCTCTAGGAGAGAAGTCTGTACAAATCTTCAGTCTTGAATACTTTAACTTCTGTGCATGTATTTATCCTCATCTTGCAACCCACTGTCCAGAGTGTGGGTATTGCTAATGGCACTTGTCCCCACAAACTCTTTCCTGGGCTCCCACTGGCCACTGTTGCTATTGCTGCCTGCTCTCTGCTGCTGCATCCTTCAACCCCTCTCCATTTTGCAGCAGCTTCTGCCAGGGCCCAGCATATTTTCATTTTTGCATGATCATCTCAACCCATACCAGAAAGTCCAAATACCAACTGGACATTAAATTAAAATCTCTCTTGAAACTTTGGCTTAATCATGTCAAGATTCATCTGCTTTCTTGAAACTGATATCAGCATGCAGTGTGAGACATAACCCTTTTCTTTTTAAATCATTCTTTGCTGAATGGATGATATTAAAAAAGATTGCGTGCCTGTCAGGCTCCTTTCTGTCTGCTGTATTCCCTTAACTGCTCTGAGCCAAGAGAAAATGGGCAAGGTTGGTAGACAACCTATGGCAATCAAACCACATTCCTCCTCTTTTCTTGAGGGAAAGAGAATATAAGACAAATTGCTTTAGTGTAGTTCAGAAATTCTCTCCTGAGCCGAGAATTTAGATTGAAAAATATTCTATAATAAACAGCTGATATGATGGACTAATTTTTGCCAGCTCTACTCCAGCTGTAATTGAATTTTACTGTGCATCAACCTCTGATGCACAGGTTCTTATACTGAGACAGCCTTTTTAAAAATGGAGCGCCAACTTCAAAAACAAAGTGTAGCTTGTGGCTCAGAAACATTCTGATTCTTGGAGGCTGTGAGAGCATTCTAGGAAAATATGTTTTCCCAGCTCTATTCATTGATAGGTGTCCACTGTTGAGCTCTGGAGGAGACTGGATAGTGAGCTAGTTGTTGGATCTTTGGTTTGAGCCAATGCAGCAGTTCTTATATCTACATTCTCCTCAGCAATTAAGTGAACCTGCTTAAGACTAAAAGTTTCTAAATGTATTTGTAAATTGTTTGATTGTTATCATTGAGATAGCTTGTACCTAAAGTCCCTGCCTTCAGTGAGGATACAAAAATCTGGCCATGAGCAAGTGGAGATTTGAAATCGAATTCCAATGTATGGCATGTAAAGCAATATTTGCAGTGCCAGGGTAGTGAGAAAACTCTCACTGGCACTTCTGATCAGTTCTGCAGCCTTTAGGCACACGCGGGGAAATGCTCTATAACAATCAAAGCAGATCTCCATTGCTGTGAATTAGCATTATTCTCAGAAATTGCATTTACGCTGGTGTGATTCCTGCAGGTAGAGTGGGTGTCTAATATGCAGTAAGTATTTCCAGTGTGGACTGGAGAAATTTGCCCATAGACTGTGCCACAAAAAATCCACATTTGAACGAAAATAGAGCATTTTGTTATGATGTTTTGGAGAATATAAGCCTTAGAAATAAGGATGGAAATGGCAAAAGCAGAGCCAAGCAGATATTATTAAAACTGTGTTTGTATGGCTATTTTTGGAGGAAATATGTCCATTAGAGAGAGAGATGGTTTGATGCTGAGCTTACTTAATGTTGGCTTCATATTACTGCAATACTGACTTCGGTAAGAGTAAATCTTAGAATGTATCAATACACTTCAGATCAGAATCAGATGCTGTGTTGTCACTTGTGGTGGTGCAGTTGTGCAAGAGCTGTGCCTGATGAAAGTTACTTCCTTCACATGACTAGTGAAGATTGGTGGAGAGTTCACAAAGTTCAGAATTTTAGATATAATATAAAAAAAAATCATCCTACAAGGTTTGCGGAAGGCATTTTATTTCTTCCATGTATCAACCAGCTCCATGTCTAAAGAAGAAAGAGACACTGTCATGGTACTCATTACAGAGAGACAGTTTTCATGACTTATTATCATTTCAGCATTTGCTTCACAAATATATCTCCCGTGCTGTGCTTTGTTGTAACATGCTGGAAGTTTCAGTAAGAACAAAGAAATAGCTTCGGTAAGGATTGCTTTATGGGTTTGGTAACATACCAAACTTGTCCAGATTTTTTTGAAAGTTCTTTTTTTAATGTATTGTATATTGCAAAATGTAAAAGGAATCTGTTCCTTATTACCATAACTGTGCATTGTTATTGGTTGGGTAGGTTAATACCTAATCCCACAAAAAGAATAAACATTTTTTATTTGTGCTCCAGAACAATACAGACTTCGTGCTGTTTGTTCTCTTGCTATCCCCACACAGCTAAAACTCAGGGAATTTTATTTATTCTATTTAAGTCAGTTTAAGAGCAAAACAATAAGCCTTTAAATGACTTAGGACTGGCTACTTCTGTGCTGGCATGTGAAGGGCGCCAGGTATGCAACTGGAAAAGTAAAGAGATGATCTGATGTCTTCCCAGTGGAGTTTTGCTTTCCTCTGTTTAGCTGCTTTCCCTGATTTATTCCCAACTGTAAGGTATAAAGACCCTGTGGAGACATTCAGTAAAGTGAGGACCTGAGAGACAGTTATTCCCTATGATGTCAAAGCTGCTTGCATCAACTATGTCAGTTCAATTTGCTTTACACAAATGACCCAAGCCTGCATTTTACAGACCACTACTCACTGACAGGCTAGATTGCCATTAGACCCCAGGGGCTGTGCTCGTATTTGCTTTCCCAGGTGTACCTAGGGTCTCCCTGTCGTCCAAAGAGACAGCAGCTAGGGGCTGCTGACAGCAAAGAGACTGGTTTCTTTGCTGTGGAAAGTAGCATACACGGGCTGTCCCGCAGCCTGCAACATGCCAGAGCCAGTATGGAATAAAGGTGCATTACACCTACGCCTGGAAACTTGGTGGCATCCCTGGATTCTCTCAGTGTTATCCCTGAGAGCTGAAAGCAAGTGAAAAACCAACCAATGAACCACCCAGCCACCCACCCAACCAACCCAACTGGCCTGGAATTGGGTGGTGGTGATGGTCCTTTTTCCCTGCTGGTAAATACCTAGCTTTGTTGTTGCTGTTGTTAAGAATTGATAAATGTCAATTAAACATTTGTTGGGAAGGATTTATCAGGGCCAGGATAAGAATTCTTATCAAATTGAGAAAAGGATTCCTTTTCTGTCACTCTGGCTTGCCAATAGCTGAGTGGTAGGCTCCTGGGTCTTTCTTTCATGTCTCAGTAAGATCCTTAACCTATTGGTTGCCCCAGCCCTACCTCTAACACTACACCTTAAGCTGTTGTCAATTTTTCTCTTTCTTTTTACTTCATAAAAAATTTGGCAGATCTTGGTTTTGGTCTGATGCAGAATGAAAACACATTCCAAAACCTTGAAATATATCAGGAATAAATCCTTATGTTCCAGGGACTTTGTACAGGCCCAGGCCACCAGTGCTCACTGTCTACTTGATGGTAAGAGGCAGTAAAATGTAGAATCCAGGCAGCTCATGATGGTCCTACAAGTTTTCAAGATGTTCATGTTAGATTATAGCACAGAACAGTGGTAATCTTGTTAAAGGAGCTATAATTGCAAATTCCAAACTTTTTCCTATGTTTACACCATAATCTCAGTTTAGCTTGAATCCACCTTCCTTTGCCATTAAAAGTTTTAAATTTATTTTAGGGGGAGTACAAAATAAATACATACAAAACTTTGGCAATACTGTACATTGATGATAATCCATTCTTTAATTGCTCAATTTACAGACAACATTTAAAGGACATCTCCTAGCCGAGAACAAAGATTTGCACTTACTTTTTTTTTGTTTTTTGAAAGAGGCAAGAAAGCAAAATGGAGAAAGGAAAAAACCAGAAGCAACAAGATGAACTCAGACTGATTCATCCTGGATGATCACTATCTATTTCCCTTTCTTTTCTTGGGAATTCAGCCGAATGCTAACTCTCACACAGCTTGATCGATTTAGCAAAACCAGGTAGCATTTCACAGCAGCCCTCCTCCATTGTTTTCCTAGTGAAAAAAGCCAGGCAGCTACCAGTGACTGCGAGCTTCTTGTCACAGTTTTTGTTAAAAATACAAAGATGACTATCTTTTAGGTAGCTCTTTCATTTTAAATGGAGAAACAGGCTCAGTAGCAAGGAAACCCTAGACGTTCTCCTCACCATAGGGCAGGTCTCTCGGACTCCTTAACTGGCGTGTGCTTTAGTTCTTAAGGATTTGCTGCATGTTCTCGAAGGATTTAAAACCAGTAGGACCGCAAGGCCCAGACTGCTAGACCATGCTGAAGAATGTATTCCGACAGAGGAGGAAACTTGCAGTGCCTTCCTGAACGTACAGCTGGTTGTTGCCCAATCTAATCCTTAAACACAAACTTTCTTAGGAAGCTTTGAGAAAGAAAAGGAGGGTTTCTGCTGCCAGCTGTATGGTGTCACTAGTCACTGCGAGGCTCTTCATAGCCTTCTGTTCTAGCACTAAGAATAGATCATGCATCATTTCATGGGAATAATATTTAATCAACTCATAAATATCATATTTAAACTTCTCTTTTATTTACAGGAGTGGTAGAAATCGGCATGTGCATAGGCCCTCCCCCGCAGAGGTGGAGTCCATGAGAGTTGTCCTGGCACATAATCTATACCAAGTGCGACAAAGGGTGCGTAAGCGACCTGCTATCACGCAGTATTTGCAGACTGAAAGCTCTTGTTTGCCCTCCCGATATCGTAGCCACCGTGGGTGGTAGCACCAGGACAGGCCCTGGGGTCACACTGGTGGGAGATGTGAGCCCGGAGCCTGCAGCTGCTCCCACCTGGGAGTTGCATGGGGAAGGGCAGGAGGGGAAGGAGCCCTGCCTTGGGGCTCGGTCCTGGGTGGGAAAAAAGGAAAGCATGGGTTTTTTCCATCAGCTTTTCACCCAGGAAAATCTGGGACTGAGCTGTAGAGGTCAGGCTTCCCTCGCTGCACAGCTACCTGTGACTCAGAAACCCCCTTGCCCAGGCTGCCAAACATCCCCAGGGGAGCCTGGGGTACCAGGTCCTCTCCCTGGGGCCACGCACAACCTCTGCGGTGGAGGGAGGCTGGCTGGCTGGGCGGCCTGCGTGCCGCTGCAGTGGTGTGGGCCAGTGGGTTGGGCAGATGGCTACCTGGCACCCGGGGAAGGATGTAAGGCTTCGTGGGAGGCAGCAGGCTGGCAGGCTGTCAGCAGCAGGGAAACTCCTCTGTGGGGGTGGGTGGACCAGCGGCGGTAAACATTGAGTAGCCCAAAGTCAGCTGAGAGTCAGGCTGGTGAATCCTTGGTCTGTGTGGGAGCAACAGTTTACNGAAAAAAAAAAAAAAAAATTCCACCTCCTCTGGAGCTTCACTTTACACTTTTGGGAATTTTTTTTCCCCTAAAATGGGGTTGATAAAACCTCAACAAGGATTTGTTTTGCAGAAATTTGTACAGATTCTGATGCAGTCCAGTGCATAATATCAATTCAGCCTTGGGCCCAGAATATACAACTGAGTGCTCTCCTACAGCAATGAGTGGTGGAGGATATATTACAGTAACCTTGAAATCACACAGATGAGTGGGGCTAGCTCGTGTAACACACATTTACTAGAAAATGCTACTGCTCATTTAAATGTGTCATTATTAATATGATATTCATTCCTAATATTGTTTGATTTGCCATGGCCAATTATCCTTATGATATTAATTTCTTATCTTACCAGGAACAATTTGCATATATGGCTGTCTCTTAGATAACTGAAATGAACTCTCTCTCTTCAAAATCAATTACAGTAATGACTATTTGTACCAGTCACTTCCTATGTGGTATTGAGAACTGTGTGCTTTTGGAAATGAAAGATCGGAAGTAAAATAATGCCACTTCTAATACTTCACTTTCAACTCTGAAGGCCTGGTAATGCTCTGGCTTGCCAGACCAACTTTACCAGAACCCTTGTGAGCAAGACTGAGATCAGATTCTTCTTGTTCAGAAGGCTTATAAACTTAAGTGAATTTTTCCCTTTAAGGCAGATAATTATTTCCCTCATTTGACTAGAAGTATGCTATAAATTAAAAAGCTTGTCCTAAAAGATGCTCCATTTTAAGGTACTATTTAGGTGTAGTTTGTCCAAGTATGGAAAAGAAACAGCTGTGCATCTCATTATGGGGATGTACTCTTCTTAATATAGTCTTTTGCTCCTGGGCACATCTGCAACTTGGTCCTGGCTCAGTAATATTAGTATCAAGGCTCCGAGGTGGGTTAACCGGCTACCTCTCTCTTGGGACCTGCCTCAGATCAGTAACTCCCAATTGTGTGATGAGAAAGGGGATGACAAAGGGAGGACAAGCCCAGAGAAGTTAACAGCCTTGTGTAGGTCGGTATATTTTTATGGTGCACTTTGAGCAGGCAAGAGTCTATCAAAAATGGCATCAAAATGTAGCCCTTGAGGTCTGAGATTTACAGCTGTATTCGTGCTTCCTTCTGTCTTGCTCTGCAGCAGCAAGTTTAGTGCGAGGCTGCATTTTTCCACATGATACCAAAGAGATCTGTGATGAGTCAGTGGCCAAGCCGGGGCAAGTGTCCCCTTGGCTCCCTGATTGACCAGACCGCACAAGGTTATTAACATTGCAAATGCAAAGAAAATCAGCTGGGTGCATTTTCTGTTTCAGGCACCAACATACAGCAGACACAACCTGCCTACCAACACAAATGAGAAACAAGCCCAAGAAATCCTCATCCGTCGGCAGCACAGCCTGAGGCAGAGTTGCAGGAAGGGAAACAGCTTACCTTTGGGTAGACCGGTACCTGTTTTGTAAACTATTATTCATGTAAAAAATGCCTCTGTTTCTCTGTAAGTAAGGAAAGACACCCATTTTTATATGCTTTTTTTCAATAATTAAAATGGATACTTTCCTCACTGTCCTCATGCAGCACCTAAGAAGAAAGTGCTTCACTTAGCATGTGGACAGCAACGTTTTTATGTCCTACCTCTATACATTGGTCAGAAATCAGCTACTATGGCTGTAAGTAGTAAAATAATGTAACTTGCATTGTTTTGGCCTGTGCAAAACATAGGATAATCACAAAAGGCCTGATGCAAAGCCCTTGACACCTTGCACTGACAGTTTGGGCTCTCAATAAGTGAGGGTAAGGTTTGTCTGATCAAATATAGGCATTGGCTAGCATAGACATTTACAGCTGAGATAACCACAGTTAAGGAAGAGAAATAAGTTCTTGCTGTGTATATTAGTTTTATTTAAAGTTGTCACCTGAAATAGGAAAGGTGAATCTTAGAAGAATATATTTCTCTCTGCTGACTATAAAAAACCCCCTAGGGCTATTATATCAGACACAGACATTTTCACTGGAGCTGACATTGAGTTCAGCCATCCAAGCCAAGCATTGATCTTATTCACACCTCTACTTTGGCTGCAGAGGTGCAGAGGCACAACAGAAAAAGCCTATAACCATCCCTCTTTACCATCCCACCAAATAAGTTCAAATTGTGGAGGCAGCCACAGGCACTGAACACATTTCCGTCTCATACACAGGCTAGGACCACGGAAGTACGCTACCTCTCTTTGCCTCAGGGCCCCAGTCAACCCACTAGACGAAAAGCCAGGCGTGTTACTTTTACAGGTAATGGAAGTACTTTACTCTTTATCCTACTCCAGCAGTGAAAGAAACTTGTCCAGTTGCTCAGTGTATTCAACAGTACTTACATGAATACTCCCATGGAAGTCCCTGGCCTCTTTAAATGAGCTACACCCTGCTCTCCTATCTTTTTTATCTATGGTGTTTATGTGGTCATTACTGCAGTAGTTTCTATTTTGTTCCAGCACCACCTAGTTTTCTCTTTTTCCCTCTTGCACAAATATTTCTGTGATCCCTGCAGTTTGGCTTGGCTGTGAGGGCATCCGTGTAAACCCATGAAAGCAAATTATCTGTTCCCTGCAGCCCCACAGACACAATTGCATGAAAACTTGGTAGGAGTTGCTGGACCTGTAGCCCAGTTGAGGTGAGGCTGCCGCAGCTCCGTGCCCCCAGGTCCCGCCCGTCAGTAGCAAGGCTGAGCAGGTATTCCTAACGGGCATCCTCCCCCCCCCCCACTGTCATTCAATGTACATGTACACATGGCCGGACACACAGACAGCACAGACAGGGCAGAGCCCTCATGCAAATGCAAACAGCACCAACGGCCTCATCCTGGTCCCCTCTCTGGCTGATTGGGACAATAGGCTGTTAGTGGAAAATTGTATATATATACATACATGCTATCTGAATCCACCAGTAGCTGGCCTTAGATGAACATAGCGTGCAGTAGCTGGCCCTGGACCTTCTATCTGCCCATTTGGTGGCACTTGGGCATGAAGACCCTGAGGACACAGCCCGATGGCAGCTGCTGGTACTCAACCTACACACAAACACACATACACATACACACACATATACAGATGCTCTTCCACCCCACCCCATGCACTGTAGATCCCTCTAGCAGCTGGCCTTGGACAGCCAGTCTTCCCTGTAGCAGGCTCCTGGATGCCCTGATCTCCCATTGCCTCACACACAGGGACACACACATGCAGACATGTCTCTTTAGTACTGGGCCCAGATTATGGCCTTACCAGTAGCCAACCACAGACCCCATGGTCTCTTCAGTCACTGGTCTGGACCTCCTGCCCCCTCCATTAGTGAACTCACAGATCTTCTGCTCTCTCTAGTCTCCATCCCAGACTCACGGTTGCTCCAGCAGTTGGTTCCTAAGCCTCTTATCCTACCTGATGGCTACTCTGGCTTGGTGATTGCTAGTGATTTTGCACTGATACGCACCCACACAACAGGCACGCATCCCTCCAGCTGCTGGCACAGCACGCAGTACAGGGACCTGCTGACCAAAGAACACAGAAGTGGAGTTAAATGAGAAAACAGGACAGACTGTGCTGATCAGGTGCGGGGCATTACCAGACACATGTACTTACTGGTCCTTTTTATCCCCTTTTTCCTCTATTTTCCTGCACTTGTTGCTCTCCAAACTACCCTGATCCCTTCCTTTCCCTGTCTTTGGTTTCTGCCCTAAACATTGCATTGTAAGTCCTGTATGGTCCTAAAATGCCACTCCCCTGGCATCCCATAGTGAGCCCCGTACCCCTCCCCACCTCACTCTACGATGTGCCCTGGGGAGAGCCTCTTGGTTGGGTTGTTGTGGTGGGTCTCACCCTGCATGGGGATGATCACCCCTGTGATGGATCAGGGCAGGGGTTCAGGCTCTTTCCTCTGTCTGGGGTACTGGGGGCTCCTCCACTTGCCCTTGTGCCCCAGGGCTCCTCTGTGTTTGTGGAGATGAGCTTCTAATCACATTACCTAACAAAAAGTCCTGGCAGAGTCTCTCCCCAAGCAGCTGGTCTTTTCTTCCCTATTCCCAGCTAGCTCTTTATGAACATTTCTGTAGTAATACTGGTATTACTGGATAAAGTTATATGTGGATAACCAGTCTCAGGTTATCATAAGTACAGTAAAATGCAGACCTGTCCTCACTTACACTCTAAGTAAGGAGACAGAGGTTAGGGATGGAGCAACACTGAATTGCCCAAGGACACAAAGCAGAACAGTCTCACAGAAAACATGGAATTTAGGATCCTTGAATGTTCATCATTGTCTCCATCTGTAGTCTCCCTGACTCCTTTCTGAGTTTATGTGAATCTGAAAGGCATTTGTGTTCCTTAGAAAAATTCCTTTTCATTTCTGGCAAAATTATCTATAGCGACTGAAACCATATTTTTAATCTTCATCTTTGGATCAAAAACTTGGACAAAAAGGTTTGTTTCCTGCAGGTGCAAAATTATTTTTTTTCTTCCCTTTCTGTTTTACTATGAAAGAGATGAAAGAAAAAGAGATCTGTGTAGGCAAACCATCCCCTTGGGGCTGGGCACTCACACATGATGGCAGCAGAAGAGAAACCTATTGGATCTATTCAGAGGGGAAAATAAAAGTTACTCAAGGGGATTTTTTTTTTCATACAGCTGATTCTTTTCTGTTCTGTTTGTCAGGACATTGTGGTGGGGGATATGTGTCTTTCTAAAAGATTCAAATTGTTCTACACAGCAGCCTCAGACCTGAAAGCATTTCAGACACTTTCAAGGGACCAAGTCCTGCTGTAGCAGATAGGCATATTATTTCAGTGGGGAGAGAGGTAAATCCTGAAGCAGTGAATGCAAGTACTCTTTTACTAATAGCTAGGCCTGAATTTGAGCCCTGCCTTGTGATCAATCCAAATAATTAGACTTCTTGGTCCAACTTCTGGCCCCATCTTAGGTCCATTGCATAGCATTCACACCACTTTAAATGTCTGCAGCAGGAGGAAGCCACCCTAAACTCCTCTCATAAACTCTGTTAGGATGAGATGAATTGCACTTGGGAACTGAAAAGAGAAATACTCAGTATGTAGGAAATTAGAATGACAACCTCATATATGCCCATATGCATTTACAGAGATAAATGCTACCTCTTCTGTCTATGCCTGGAAGCCCTTCTGGAACAAGCATCCTCCAGCAAGCTTGGTTTAGCTGTTACATATAGAATGTGCAGAAAGTTTAGTAACTAAGAGGTCAGAAACGACCACAAATAAATCCTTAAACCACCTATCGGCTCTTCCTGCCACTCATACAAATGAATTATTTCTTTGACAGTATGTATCATTCACACTTTGTAGCAGTGATGCTCCCAAAGGGCTGAGTAGAAGCCCTTCAAGTCTGAGAAAACCTGTCCTATTTTATTGCTTATGGTGTGGTGTGCCCACGTGGCTGATGAGAAGCAGGTTCTGCTGTTAAAGAAACCTGTGCCCCTGTTTGGTAGAGGTAAGCACCGGTGCACACATTCTTACTTCGTGCCAACTGTGAAGTAAACATTAGCTTAAAATAATTTAACAGTTATTAAGTTGCAATAACTTGATAAATTTTGACTGTGTGACTATACCCAATACATGTCTGCTTTAACTGCAGCAGGATATAAGTTTATTATTCATAGACCTTCATGTTTACCTTCCCAAACCTCCTAGCTTGTTATGAGCTGTTTCTTAAATTAACTAATTCGCTAGTGCATAGTCAGACTACAAGTGGCTTTAAGAAAAGTGAAAAAGTATATTCTATAAACTCAACAGAATGAGAAAGCCAGTTATTGGCCTATTGCAGACATATTTTTATTGTGTACTTGTGGCAAAGCAAGCTGATAGGATCAGGTCTGACACACCCAAAGTAATCAAAGCACCCTAGAGTCAAACTCCTGGTTTCAGCTGAAACTGTTTTCGTCCCAGTTAATCACAGGTGACTGGTAAACCTGATTTTTGATTGTACTAGAGTCTTCTCCTTTGTCACTTTTTTGTCTTCTGCTGTCGGTTTCACAATGATTTTCAACTATGGTACTAGGTACACTTGTGAAATTTGTAGAAAATTGAAAGCTACGTAAAGGAGCACTCTTGCCCTGTGAAGGCATTGAGCAGCTCTGTGAGGAACTAAAAGATAGATGAATGTGCTTATTTGCTGGGGTCTCAGGGTAGAGGCAAGATCAATAAAATCTTTTAAACATCAGCTTTGGGATGAAAATAAAAATATAGGGTTATTTTCAGTGCTTGACTGCTCTCTTAGTCTATAGTAATTTAAAATGCTTCAGTTCCAGGGTTTAAAAGCATAACGCTATATTGTATTGAATACCCTTTAACTGTCCTTGCCAATACCATGGTGTTTCTCTTTTCTTTTCTTCAAAATATGAATTATTTGTCTGTTTTCCTTCAGATCACCACAGGGGTGGCTCTGATGCTGCGTTCCCAGTAATGTTCAGACCCCAGCCCCAACGACGGCCACTCGAAGCAAAGCACCGCCAGGAAGAGCTGATTCCAATGGCACATTTGGCTAGACGAGTGGGCCCATCCAATCGGTCAGGTCGAAGAGGAAATTCAGTCAGCCAGCATCGTTTCAACAGAGCAGACAATCTAGCTCTAATGCCAAAGTCTCGATTCACTGTGGGAGAAGTTGAGGGGTATGAGTCAGAAGAAGAGACAGAAACAATGGCACCAGCCAGGCCATTAGCCATATGAGGAGCAGCGAAGAGCAATGTTTGCATCTCTAGGGCCCTTTGGGCACTGCTCCAGAGAAAATAACAAAGCTCTTACATGTACCAAACCACAATTTTCCTTTTGGGACCAGTGCACTTGTTCTCATATCGCTTTCAAGTGCTGTATCAAGGTACTTAGTGGCTCAGAGAAGACTCAAATGCTTACATGTTTATATCAAGATTTCTTTCCCACAAATCACTGCAGGAAACAGAGGAACATGATCTTTGTAGAGGTTTGGACATGGATTTAAACGACAGTAGTTGGGCAGTTGGGCACATGCAATGGTATGGGTGGGAGCTGATACTGCCTTCCTCTGTTCTGTACTATGGCCTGCATCCAGAAGAAAGAAACACCGAAGGACATGCTTAGCACATGAGTGCCCAGATTGGTAACTTCTTGACCTCAGAATAGCTGAGATATTCCAGGAAAGAGTTAAAAAACTGCCATTATTAGGGCACCCAAATGTCACTGAAGATGTCAAAACAAGTACTTAAGTCAAAAGGATTTTTAGTGGACTTTTTCAACACTTGGAAATCTCTTGGCATCTCAGGTTTTGGCTCTGCAAAAGTGCCTAAAGTCAGTTGCTGTGATGGTCCATAACTCCTGCTACATCAACCAGTTTCAACACGTAGGCACCTATCATCCACCTACAGCTGTATTGGATGAATAAAGGTGGCATCTTGGTACGTACAAATCCAGAGGACTCTTCAGGCAGGGGTACTGTCAGGATGCCTTTTATTTGCAAATGTGGGATGGCAAGAATGTACACAATGTTCTTGTGGTTCAGCAAGTGGGAGGCTTCACTGTAGAGCATCTAACCTCCATTCCCCACTCCCACCTTGCCAGAGGGTGCCCAAATATGTGGACCACTCTTCACACTGAAGCTGGACCAGCACTGCAGATAGGAAGCGAGAAGCTGGGATAAAAGGTAAAGGGAGCCTAACTTCATAGCCTGCTGGCTAGCAGGAAGGAGAGACTGTGTTTTGCTCCCAGTTTTTTGTAGGGTGTCTGCCTATATGTTGTACAGAGAAATATTTGCAAAAAAAAAAAGCAGAAATAACCAGGGGGACATGCACTGGAGCCCGTGATCTCCCAACCTTCCTACTGAGGTAGGAGAAGCAAGAAGTCTAAAATCCCAGACACCTAGTTCCTCTGACGGAGCTCTCTTCTGCAAAATGGAAGCAGCATTGCCACTGTTATCTGTCTTGAAACTGTGGGTGAGCTGATTTTATCCAAAGGGGTGATTTGAGTCCAAAAGTCCATAAAGCCACCCTTACAGCTGCACTAAAATCTACAGCTGAGAAACGCACCAAGTTCAGTCATGTTTTCTTCAAGTTTCCCTCTCCCTCCTCCACTCAGAGGTTGCTTAGCTGCCCAACGCAAGGTCTTTAAATGCTACTGTAAGAGTCAGAGAAGAATTAGAGATAGCAGTGTCACCTTTATGTTTCTCTTTTTTATATTAACTGTTAAGCGCTTGTATGTCCTGGTCCAGAAAAAAACTTTTAAGTGTAAGTTATGGCTTCACATTTCTTACAATGGATTTCTGATTCAGGAAAGGTAGCATTTAAAATTACAAATTTGAAAAGTGCCACCAGAGGGAAAAAATAAAAGCCGTTTTTCCCCTCTTCTTATGTTTGCAGCTTTTATGTTTAGCAGGTCATAATGAATCATCTGTACTGAAATTGTACAAAGCTTTATGAAACTTATGTTCTGTTTGCATTTCCTCATTGCGCCAGAGAAAATATACAACTTCCTTTTATGAAAGCAGTGGAATATTATTGAAAAAGGGTAGGATTTGGCTGTTGTACTGACACTGAATAAGCAAGGAAATATGGTTCTGTACATGAAAATCAACAAATAAACCCAGCTCCACCAAAAGATGAAGTGCTCCCTGTAGTTTTTAAACAAAAGCCTTGTGCCAGATCTCAGTCCTATAGCAAGTTGTATTGATATATCATAAATCTCAATGAAAACATTATTTTAAGCAAAATACAAAATCAGGTCTTAAATTACACTGTGAGCTACCAAGTTGCCATATGAAATTTAACTGAGGGCAAAATCAGCGCCCGTCTGAGGTGGTCTTTAGGCCACAGAGCTGACATAGGTGTATGGAGTGGGGTGATGGAGGTATGGGACCTGCTGCTGTGTTACAGAGTCGGGAGGGGTTGGGATCTCCAAAACTGGATAGTGGGTGATGTGAACTGGAGGCAATCCTTGGGGACAGCGATGAAGAGAAAGTGGAAATCTGAGAGGAGGGTGAAGAAGGGGTAGTGTCTCTTCTTCAAAGGGAGGCTCAGGAGAGAGATTAAACAGAGGAATTACTGTGAGCTGCAAATATAGCATTTCCTCTTTAAGAAGATTTAATCAATGGGTTGTCTGGGGGAACTGGACAGATACAAACTGTTTGAGATGAGGAAAGTTAACAGGATGTCTGGAGTGGCATGGAAAGGGACTAGACATACATCATGAAACAGAGGAGTCCGTGCAAGTTGGTCAGGGTATGTTTGACAGGCATGTTTCATACTGACTCCCAAATTCTTTCTTAAATATTATAAAAGTCGTGGAGCATTTATGTAATTACCCACTGTAAGTAGGGAGCACAGCATTCAATTCCTAATGACCATTTATATGAGGACTAGAGAAAAATAATTAAGTCTTTCTAAAATATAAATAAAACCAGTGCATAGCTGGGGTCAAATCTCCCTCTTTTGGTTCACTCCTAATCTTTCCTCTGATGAAACCAGTGAGCCAGATCTTCAGAGAGTGTAAAGGCATAGAGCATCTAGAAGTTAATAGAGCTCTCCCAGCTTTTGCAGTCTGGCCCCCAAACTTGTAAAGTCTATTTTTAGTTTTCTTTCCTAGCAATTAGAAAATAGGACTGGAAGAAAATTTCCCTCTGTGCCATTAGTTGCTGTTAATGGTTTTGCTGGCCATCAGCCAAGAAGCAATGCTGCAGATGCCTGTATAAAATATGTTCTAATATATAAAGTTGCACTGTTTCTTGGTTTTCATGGGTATTTCATGTTTGTAGACAAACAAGTTCTCCTTAAAGAAACACATTGCTAATGTTTTAAATAGCAATAACTGCAGCAATGTTTCACTAGAAGTAACTTACTCTGTGTCTATAGGCTCTCAGGCCTGGTCCATAAAAAAAAAAACTGAAGTGGTTTAGGGCATGAATTTAAATCCACTGCTGGTGGATTTAAGTCCTCATGTGTGTGGGCATTCTTAAACTCCTTAACCTGGGTCACATCCAGGAAATGTGTGCTGATAATTTGCAAAGGTAAGTTAATTGAAGATCTCCTTTTTATTAGACTGGTACAGTGCTATTTAAATTATACTCTTATATAAGGTGAATTGCCACAGAAAACTCATGCCCAGAAGGTGAAGAATTATTATTCAAAATCCAGAAAGGAAATAGGAACTCAGAGTATTAAGACTATTTCCTTGGGGCAGGAGGATAGTGCAGGACAAGTGAGTTTCAGGAAGGAGTAATAATGAATAGCCTATACATTTAACAGTAGAGAAAATAGGAGATATACTTGAACAGAACTTCCTAACCAATGGGAAAATAAGACAATAATAAGAATAGTCATAACGAGAAAATATTTTAGTAGTAGAAGCAACAATGGTCAAACAGAATATTGCAGAAAAAGAGGGGGAGTTATCAACGTCAATAGTACATTGTGAGCAACCGGCAATACTTTTGTTATTTATTGGATGGTGTGATTAACTGTTAGATCCTGTTGTTCTTGCTGCAGCTGTTGCTCTTCAACTAATATCCCAGGCAAGTAGGAATGTGTAGTAAAAGGAGAATCTCTTCCTCAGAGAGCTTACCATCAAGGACGCAGCAGTGAGGGGAGCGCTGGCAACCAGGACACGATAGCAGCCAGCGCAGGGAGTGCCCAAGCTGTGACCTCCAGAAATACCAGTTCACAGAGGGCACCAAAAGCAGGCATTGTCTGGTGCCTCTTCCAGGGGGAACGGTGCCTGCTGGGAATGTCCGCAACCGCGTAGCCAGGGCTGCCACTGCCATCTGTATGGCACTCGGGGATCCAACACGCTGCTATGTGGTAACGCCGGCGAGCAGGCCAGGGAAGGATGCTATGAAGGACCTAAAAGCAGTTTGTGTGTCACACTAGGGGAGGACATCGGCGAAGGAGTGCAGAAGCAGCGGGGGTAATTCATCTCATAGCGTGGCTCAAAACTCAAGTGGAGCAGGCATGTGTCTGTCAAAGCCACAGAGGAGAAGCTGGAACAGTTGGAAAAGAGCAAATGCCCTGGCGGGAGCTCTAGATGGACTGATTTACTGCTCTGTGTGTGGGCCAAGAAAGTAGGCCAAGTTAAAAGACAAAAGTTAGTTCAGGTGTGTGTAGAGCAATTAAGGAAGGTTATATGAGAGTCAGAGAGTAGGTCAGGGTTTCGGGCTGGGCAGGCTGGTAGAGAAGAAGTAACCATCACCATCTTCAACACAAGAAGGATAGCTTAATCCATTTTTACGAGCAAGGTGTCAGAGAAAGAGGGCCAGTGCTATCTGCAGGGGAAATAATCAAATTGCTATGGATGAAAAATTTGACTTTTACATAACAGCAGATGAAAATACTTGTGAAATGATTCTTATTTTCTTGCTGGTATGTTGGTTTTGAGAACTGACATTTTCAAGGTTTTTCCTGCAGCCATTAGACCCTGAAAACTCATGTGTTATTGTCATGTATGAATGGAAACTACTATTTAAAAGCCTGTGGGAGACTCTGGACAATAGAACAAATATTTCCAAGCTTCCTTTCTTCATAGGTACTTTTTCTAATTTTCTATCTACATATATGGATAGAACACAAACATTAAGAGTGGAAAAACAGATTACCTTATCTTTATATTTTGTTTGCTTTTTAGGTAGGACAATTACGTTTATTGTTTTGCCAAACTCACTGTACTTGAGAATCTTGAAATTAGAGGTGTAAGGTAACATGAGTAATATTCTGAACCAGTTAAGAGGACTGGAAATCTATTGAGCTAAGTTGCTTAATGTATTTCCTTTTGAGAATCTGTCTCAATGTTAATCACAAGTGAAACTCCTTTTTCTTTCCTGCTTTGGTTTCACAGGTGTGAAATTTCAAAAGTTAATATCAGCTCTTGTTTATTTCTGGTCCACCATTCCTCCTGGAAAAATCTGAGTTTCTACTACCTTTCAGTCATAAGAAATGAGACATGGACTGAAGGAAACAATGCCAACCTCTGATTTTCAGAGTTTTCTTTCTTTGGCAAGATAGATTGCAGGCACACCAAGACTGAATGGGTGCTCAGGAGTAGACACCCAAACTGAATATCATCCCTGACTTTTTTTCTACTGCCCTTGCAGAGGCAAGCTAGGAAAAAAAAGTATTTGTCAAGAATAGCCACAGTGAGCTGGGGGCACAAGTATTAGTTATCTGCAACATCCCTTCTACACATGCAAACACAGCTCGGATCATTAGACATCTGCTCAGTGCTTTCCCATCAGTAACTTATTCTGCTAAATACAAAATTATCATAAAAGAAGCTTGCAGTTAAACTGCTTTTCCTGCTGGCATGTATTTCAGGTATTAGTTTAGATTCATTAGTTGGTGCTGGGCCTAACACCATTTGCTCCTTGCTCTACTATATTATCAGCAGTGGTAAAGGGTGAAAATAGTGAGTTATGCACAAATATAAAAATAAAAGGGCTCTTTTTTTTTTTTCTTATCTATTCCAAGACATCTTGGAATAAAACCTATAGCCCCCTAGCTAGCTTTATTCATGCCTTTATTTAAGGGTAAAGTTCCAATCACAGAAGCTTGCACTGGGTGAGAAAACAATATATAAATGAAAGCCAGCTGCCCAAATATATTCATCTTCAATATTACATGATTATGAATATTGATAATACTTGCAGTGGTGCACAGTGTCTTCCAGGTGCTGTGTGAACACAAGGCACAGACAGTTCAGAAGCAGGGCATCCCGAGAATTATGCCAGTGTTAAAACCCCACGTGAAAGGTGGAGAAACCTGCACGAAGCAAATGAGCTGTGTGTACACATAACACAGGAACAGTGCCAGGAACCGAACATGACACCCTGGTCTCTTGACCCCAAGTCAACCCTTACTTCCCTTAGGCTTTCAGGTGACTGAAACCTACAGAAAGGAACAAAAGAACAGGCTGAAACTGTTCATCCAGCTCTCACCACAAAATGGAATGATCCGCACAGAAATTACATTGTGCACTGCTTCAAGCCAGGCATCAGGACCTGCTGTTTACAAACACTCAGTGTCCTAAAAGACATCATAAAATTTTGCCATATTTAAGATATATGTATAAAATATATGTTAAGTAAAAAAGATGCAATTCTTCACTTTTTTTTCTAGTACATTCACTGTTGTTCTTTCAAAAAACTATGTAGGTTCTGCTTGTTTTGCATAGTTACAAAAACCTGTTAACATTGAAAGGGCTTGTAAGAAGTGAATATGTTGTGGCAAATACACTTTTTCCTGGGAACCTGGAACAGAAACTCTTGGAATTTGCTTCTCCTTCTCCATTTTGGTCCGATGATGAAGGGAGGCTGTAGATGTGTAGCACAGGTGTCAGACCTAGGACATATCTCTTAGGGCTAAGTCATACACAGGTGCCTCAAGCCATCTGAGTTGCCAGATTTGGCCCAGGAGACCCAGGAGTCCTTTGCTCCTTGGATCAGCAGCCAGAGGCCAGGGAGGCCCCTTGGGGCACCTTTCCGGCAGCTGGACTGCACCCCCGGGGCTGGAGGTGGTGGGGAGCAGCACAAGGCACCCAGTGGCACTTAGGGCATAAATCAGTCGAACACACGGGGGTGGCTACCTTGCGGTGAGCTGATGAACAGTTCAGCCTCCACTGACTCCAGTGGGAGCTCAGACACCTACCCCACATGTGGACACCTTCATGGTGAACGTCTAAATGCAGCTTACTGAGTCTGAAGTGGAATTCCACTGTCCTGATCCTTCAAGAGCTTTTGGCACCTGTGAATGAAAAACATCTTTTCAAAGCTAGGCATTAGGGCTGCTTTAGCTTTGAGATGAATCTTCTTTTCCTCCTTAGTAAATTAAGATATTTTTGGATGTACACATAAAAAGGTAACATATTTTTTTTTAACAGTGTCTCACTGCGTACAACTCCTATATTCTGTTTCTTTCTAAAGGACTCTCTGTCTGCAAGCACATTTGGCTCAATCTGCTGTAATGGGTTTAGCAACAGAAAATTGCAAGGCTCACATTACCGCTGGCTCAAATGGAGTCTTTGGCTTGAATTCCTCTTAATGATAAATATCCAAAAATCTTTTCCCATCATTTTCATAAGTATGCAAACATAGATTCAAATGAAAGTGATGACTGCTGAAAAATTTGTTAATCAAGTCTTAGCAATTTGAAGAAGCTCTTTCAGGAGCCTTTTTTGGTTTTTTTTCCTAATGCAAAAGTGCCTAATACCAATTTACCAAGCACTGCAGAGCAGATAGCTGGTGCCAAGACCAGACTTACAGGTCTTGTTCCTAGGTAATGAAAAGAAAGACAGATGTAGTGACAAAGCTCAAAACATCACTATACACAAGTTTGCATGAATTAGGTTAAGTTGCAAAGCTCAGAAGAGCTATTATTATTATTACTATTATTACTATTATTATTATTATTATTAGTATCATGGCTTAAATTTTCCTGTACCAGTCTCTAATGGATAAACAACTCTGTTAGATGGGAGCATTAATTCTGCTTTATTTGCTGGAAAGGGCATGCTATCACCAAAGAGGAAAAGAGCTGCAGTGACCTCTGTTGATGGAATTAAGCAATGTATTTAAAGAGCCAAAAAAAGGAAAGGTGATACATTCAAATCCTCTGCTGGGATTAACTACAACCAAAAGTAAACTGTGCTAAGAGGAAACTGCTTTCAGGTTGCATATGAAAAAGACTATTTCCCAACACCCACTGATATCAGAATCCTTATCAGTACAATTACCTTTTAAAAAATATTTTTAGACAATTTGTTCCTGTTTTAGTGTGGAATTAAAAACTATTGGCATGGAGACAGAAGAACACACTAGGGGAGATGTGGTTTTTTGAAGTGCTATACTGCATTCCAGAAGTTTATATCACCAAAAGAAAACATCTTGCCTGTACGTATTACGTGATCTGAATTTAGTGACCGGTTCCCTGTGCCAGCCTGACACACGGTACTCTTGAAGTTTTGAGGCAAAGAAGCTTTCCAGTTGGCAGGCTGCCTGTGGCAGAGAGAAGTATCTAAGAACTGTCATGCCTTTATGACCAAGAATTTGGAACATGTCTTTATGGGCTAGTTCTGATCCAGGAAAATAATTAAACATGTAAATAACCACAAGGATCTGGACCTTAATGCTTAACTTCAAGGTTGGGAGTAGCCTCAGTAAGGCCAAGCATTTGAGGATAGATCCTGTACGATTAAGGTTATTGAAATCAATAAGAAAACATCCATTAAGAGCTAAGTACCTTGTGGAAATGGGGGTATTATGTCCTTAATTTTTTCAGACTTGTGCCTTTGCTAAGGACTACTCAATATTAAACGGAGGCATAAATGAGGGTCAGAGCTTCATACTGTTAAAGTTATTTTATGTTTTCGAGCTGTCCAGTAACCAATTGTTATCCACACTGTTTGGCTTTTCTAGGAGCCACAGCAATACAGATTGGTAATTTTTCCTTCTGTGTCTGGTGTTATGGCAGGTCTGACCATGATCACAAAGCTGGGAGTTTTCCCAGTTCAGGTATTTTAATTTGTTAATGCCTCCACCAGAGCCTGAGAAGATTTATTTTTAGCATACTTTCCAGAACCACTGCTGCCCCTCTAATCCTAAACAGTCCTTCTCACAAGAGACAAATGGATATTGGTTATGACACTTCACTAGTATCCACTATGGTATCCTCGTTCAGGCTTTGTAGAGAATAATTTCTGCAAGTAAGGAGGCAAAAAACCCCAAGTTCATTCTGTTTTTAATAAAAAGTATGAAAAGCTGTACACAAAGCAGTGTCTTATTTTGATACAGATAAAATCAGAAAACGAAATAATAGATCAGTGCACTACAATATCATTAACTAGATAGTAGAAGTGTAATTGCTCTGCCAGTCTAAGAACATCAAGATATGCAAAATGTAAAGTATTAAAATCAATTCTAGTTTGCATATGTTATAGACACCGTAAATGTTATGGCATCTTATACAAATTTCACAATAAAGCCAAATATTATAGCTACCTATTCTAGAACTTCATGCTGTCAGGCATGAAGGAAGTATTGATGTATCTTCCATATATAATTAATGATCCTGGCGAAGATCTTCCTTGAATTCTGGGATATTATGTCTTTTTTTTCACTCTGCATGAGTCTGACAAATTTTTGTGGAGCATGGTCAGGATGGGAAGTACAGCTGAGTGGTAGGTTGGATCAAAGATTCCTTTGCCTCAGTATATTTGGCCTCCTACAAAGGCCTCTACATGTTAAAGGACTCCAGTTACCCACTCACTGATCTAAAGATAACCCAAGAAAAGGCTCTATTCCTGGGGGAGTTTATACATTAAGTAAATTAATTCTATGTTAGAATAGCACATAGAACTATTCTATATAAAGAACAATTATTTTCTGCCAAGCTTACCTTGTAACAGGACGATTTTTTTTTTTAGGTTCCTTGACATAATTCTAAAATGAACATTTGTAATATTGTGTATTGCTACAACTTTTGCTCTGAAAGCTGAAATCACCCATGCTCTAATATCTGTGCTAAAGCTGAGCCCCAGTTCCACATGTATTAGCTTTGCTACCTCAGGCATGGTTTAGGGAGCAGATTGTGACTCAAAAGGAGTCTTATCAAAATATCTTATTGCCATTTTTCTACTGTGCATTCTTATTATCCAGCATTCAGGCTTTGTAATTTAGTTCTTTTCCAGTTTAATCTTACAGTGCATTTATGAACAAGTTATTTATGTACCAGTCTTCAGAGGTCAGCTCTTTTGGCTTATCTTATAGAAGAGAAAGGAAAAAGTCAGCAGTCATCTTTTTTTACATCTGGAAAAGTATCTTTTTTCATACAATTATAACTGTTTGACAGGAATTTGCTCAAAGTTAAAGAATATCTTTGGATGGAGATTAAAAATGGAAAATTACATCTTCAGAGATGTACTTTTCTTTAAATTACTAGTATGTGAAAACTGTTTTGGAACTTTAATTGCTGCTACAGACTTACTACAAAATAAACTTCGCAATAAACCCTGGCTGATCCTTATCTATAACCAAAAATCTCCACACTGGCAAGAATATAATATAGGGTGAAATCATATTTGGATTTGGATTTTTTTTGCAACTGAGTTCAACATGGCAGGATTTTCTCTCTCAAACAGCCCCAAACTTCTCCTCCTCTGTGTATGTGGAGATTATCTGGATCCTGCAGTAATTGCTGGTTGGGTCAATTGCTTGATTTTTTACAGTGAGGAGACTTACATACTTTCTGGTTTTGGCCTCACACAGAAGCATTCGGGCATGATTTCTCAGGGTAAACTGGACAGTCCAAACCCAGAGTTTGAGTGACCTTCTGAGTTAGAAGCCAACTTCTCTGCTCAGTGCCAGCTCGGAACCCTAACAATTATGCCTGTTTCCAAAAACTGCATCTGAACCTGCCATTCTTTTGACCATTGTGATTTGGGCGATTTGCGTATCTCTGCTCATCCTGTTTTGGCATGCTGCAGGTGGGACAAACCTGAGGCTCAGTCCCAGGAGAGAAGGCTTCATCAGAAGCTCCCAGAGTAGCAACCACTGCAAAGTCGATAGGTAAAATCCCTTCTCCTCACAGAATCACAGAATGGTTGAGAAGGGACCTCTGGAGTTCATCTAGTCCAACCCCTCATCCATGGCTCCTTTCCCCTCTTGTGAGTAGTCACCTGGAGAAGACCTGGATAATGCACACAGCCGCAAGTCTAGCAATGGCCAAAACTCATAGTCCAACCCAGCACTGTAAGAAAAAAAAATGAAAAGAGGTACATGCAGTGAACAGTGAAGGAGGAGGCACCTTGCTCAGCTTGGCCTGTGATTTTAACAGCAGCAGCAGGACAAATGAGGGCTTGGAATCCCCCACATCTGGCTGCAGATGTGTGTGCCAGCCTATAACCCCTGGCTCCTTTCATGCTCAGCTGTGAGAGGCAGCATCTACAGGCAGTGATTGATGGCCCTGTACTGCGAAGCAACAAGCAGGCCCTTTGGAAGTGCCTGCTGCTTTCCAGGAGCCCTAAATAGAGCCCAGGGTGACAAGCTGGGACATAGATGCCATTGCTAAAGGGCAGATGAGCCACCCTGTAAATAAAATTATGACTACCTTTTACTGAGGAGCTGAAGGGGTTTTAATAGATTTTGGTCTTTCTATGAGCAGCATCTGTACGCATTTTATGTGATGCTAGGGCTGAACTTGTGAGCAGTTGTTAAAAGTATTCTGATACTTTTTACTGGAGTTCTGTACCCAGGTATTTGCATTAACTCTAAAAAAGCAATTTCCAGAACCAGAACAGCTGTATCAACATCTGTACCACGAGCCCTGTGCCCATCCATGTTTGCCTAAGAAGCCCAGCTATCTTGCCCTAAGAACATACTTGCCCACGTGTGTGCTGTCCTGAGCTAGTCCGGGAATCCCACTACCAGGGCTGGACTACATATAGGATCAGAAACTTGTTAGTCCCTCTCTGCTGGACTTCATGCAGCTTCAAGTCTTAAATTGACTTCTACAATAGAAAACACAGGTCAGACTGATTCCTCTTTCCCCTCTGAGGTTTTTCAGATAACTAGCTGCTCTGGTTTACTTCAAACACTGTGGGATGGGTTTTGCTGCCATTACAGGACTGGCACCAACATGCTGGTCTAGCTGAGATGAGAACCAAACTGCTTATGTGACAAACTTACTTCACCACAAGACAAGCAGAGGTTGATTGCACAGGACAGATATGCAGCCTCTGCTCCTCTCCTCAGAAGTGGCATTATTACTTTCTTGGCATTTTTCCAAGGTACCTTCAAATGGAAAAGGGGATTTACTTATCTCTGTGTATCAAGAGATGATAACCCCTTTTGCCAATTCTGTTAGAAATTTTGCTAATTCCATTTTTTGGCAGTACATTCCTTCCTCAGGAGGTATAGACAGAGCGTCACACAGGAGGAGTTCAAAAAAATACTGGTAGTTAATGACTATGAACATAATCGCTCCACCTATTTTTTCCGTGATGTAATGTTCCAAGAAAGACTGTTGCACAAGAAAGCAATCAGAGGCAGGTTAAAATACAACGAAATGGATATAATCCTTCTCAATAAAGTAATGCTATCGTGACATAGCTTCTGTGAGTAGATTTGTTTGTTGTAAGCATTGGAAGACACTTCACCATTCCCCCACACTTCCCTGCTATGCCTATTGAAATGGTTTTCTTGAGGGTTTTTTGTTTTGTTTGGTTTTTTTGCCTGTGCAGCCTTTTCTCTGATTAAAAGGTATGCTCACATTTTGATCCTCATATGTAATTGTGGGATCAAATCCTACTGCTTTTTTTTATAACTTGTAAATGTTTGGGATTAAGTTGGGAACTTTAACATTTAAGTATCTATGCCTAGCTGAAATGATTTAAAAATAGAGGAGCAGATTCCAGTTGCAATATCTGCATTTGTGAAGACAGGGAGAAATAATTTAAAATGAAGGACTGTTGATCAGAGCTAATTACATGGAGGATATATAAACTATAAATAAAATTATACACACACGTATGTGTGTGTGTGTGTGTGTGTGTGTGTGTCTGAATGTACAGATACAGATATTAAATATCTATATGTGTATATAAAAGGAAAAGAGGCTGGCTGTTAGACCATGCAGAAGCAGTAAATTTGTTCTCTACTGAACTATTAGCATTCCAGTATAATCAAACCCAGAACATAGGTAAGAGAGGGTAAGGGAGTCAAAGCGATACTGATGATCACCAAAAGGATTGTGACCACTGGAAAAGGTTCGTCAGATCTTTCCAGTGGTATAAGTTACGCATGTCTTGCATTTTAAAAGTTTATCAAATGCTGTTAAAGTTTACTGAAGTCATTTCACTAAGACAAAGAAAATTTGCCATCTTCCTCACAATGCCAATGTGTCCAGTTTGTTTCTATAGCAGCCAGCAACCATTAGTTTGTTAACAAAGGTTTCCACTCATCTGGAAGCTTTCCAATGAATTGTCCACATTTTCTATTCCTGAAAGCTCCGGTATCCTTCTTCTCAACTTAAAATGCCATTAAAATTCTCCAAAAAGTTTTATAATATTAGTAATTCCTCCTGTTACTTTTCATTTTTTATTTGGAAAACTCTGAGAATGAAAATATTGTACATTTTTCTTTACACTCTCTTGGAAGGTTAAATGAGGCATGGGGTTCAACCATATAATCTCTGAGATCAAGAGAAAGCTCTTTCTGTAAAACAAAGGATTTTGATACTCGGTTGCCGCTTGCTCTAACTGCTGCAACATTGAATATTTTAGGTTGAGGCTCTGTTAACCCCAGGTACTGATGCTATTCCACTTAGGATATGTTAAAAACCAGACTGCAGGTTAGAGAGGGGTTTGTGTGCAGCTGAACGCCATACCCTTTATCTCCGGAGCGGAGAGGCAGAGTTTACCAGCCATAGTAATTTTGACTCTGTGTTTGTGGTGCCTACAGGGAACTTCAGACCAAAAGCTGTCTTTTAACTCTCACAGCCTCACTGACTGTATTCTCCCAAACACACTTTATCTTTATGCAGCAATGGGGAGGGTGGACTTTCCCATGATATTTCTTCTTAAACGAATGAATGATTTTCATTAATTTCTTACCTGATTGTTCTGTGCTAACTTTCCCAAGCACAGGATTATGTGAAGTGAAGAGGTGAGGAAGGTCTGTTTTTACACATGACTTTGGAAAAACAATGAACTGGAATAATTTTTATTGAAAACAAGCCATATGTAACATTTTGCGTAAAATTTAAAGCCAAACCTCCACCAAGTCAAGCGGAAAACCTATGTTCACGCCAGCTGCCTACTAATCATAGAATCGTAGAATCATTTAGGTTGGAAAAGACCTATAAGATCATTGAGCCCAACCATCAACCATGCCCACTAAACCATGTCCTGAAGTGCCTTGTCTACATGCTTTTTGAATACCTCCAGGGATGGTGACTCCACCACTTCCCTGGGCAGCCTGTTCCAATGCCTGACAACCCTTTTAGCAAAGAAATTTTTCCTAATATCCAATCTAAAGGTCCCCTGCTGCAACTTGAGGCCATTTCCTCTCATCCTATCATTAGCCACCTGACAGAAGAGACCAGCCCCCACCTCACTACAACCTCCTTTCAGGTAGTTGTAGAGAGTGATAAGGTCTCTCCTTTTCTCCAGGCTGCACAACCCCAGTTCCCTCAGCCGCTCCTCATAAGACTTGTGCTCCAGGCCCCTCACCAGTTTCGTTGCCATCATAAGGGCAAGCAGCTGAGATCAACAGTTAAAAGATTCTGCAAGGGTTTATTGACCTTCTGCATTGAAAATATGGTAACATAAGAGATGCAAGAAATGGCTAATTAATTTCAGTGAGCAGGCTGGATAAAAAGAAATAAGGAAAATTGGGTAGAGGTATTTCTGAACCCTAACAGAAAGTGATACATAGTGTATAGAAAATATCACCTACTCCAGGTTTCTTATCTGTCTAGATAACATATGCTCACTTTTTAACCCCTGAGTACACAGTATTACTATACAGGCAGTTAATTCTTTGGCTGACCACTGCAGCAATTCACAAAGTACCTTTTAGTGCAAATCAAACTGCAAAACACCTTCTTTGTATTGGGACTGCTTCTGCTTCAGCTGTCAGGAACATTTCCCTGGCTTCAGTGGGATACATTGTCCTGGTTTCAGCATCATCCAAGACACAGAGTCAGCTTTGAGGGTTGTGGAGGCTCTAAGGTAGTTTTTTTATGCCATTGTTAAAGGATTGTTCCTCTTGGCTCAGTGATGACCAGTGTTGGCCAGCTCTGACTCAGCAAGCACTGGGTGCCTGTATTTGTATTTTGCAGGTGGGTTCTTGGTGTAAAGGGGAGAGACAAGAGGGTGTCAGAAACAAAGGGGCAGGTGGGAAAGGGGCCATAGTGTGAACAGGTCCTTGTACTACCCACGTACACATAGCAATCCCAAGTACTGGTTATAAACTGACTGGCATCACTGACTACAGGATGATGTTCTGTAAGGCACCCCAGCAGACATTTCTAGACTCCTGAAGATCCGAGTCCTCTTAGAAAAGCCCTTACCAAGGGCCTAAATATAATCTGCTATGCCTATGCAAACCAGCTTGTGTTGGTGAAGGGGGAAGCAGGCTTTAGGTTGGACTTACGAGCTGAGGGCAAGCACAAAGAAAGCTCCTGGGCCAGGGGAACTCGTCATCGTAGGAGAGTCTGAGAATAAGGTGGCAGTTGATTTGATTCAAGACAGGGCACAGGCTGAACACATTTTTTGCTTGCTTCAGAACTGCTTGAAAAACATTGTAACGATTATTTTTAAATGAAATTTTCTTCAGGAAAAAACCACAACCCCTCAGCATTTTTGAAAGCAACATTTGTTTAACATGCTTGTGGCATTAATCTACTGACAAAGAGCAAGTAGGAAAGGTAGCTTAGCAGAAGGCCTCCCAGGACCATAGGCCTGGGTCAGCCTTTACCTTGCTCTTTGCAAAAAGAGGTTATGCCTCTATGCTTTAAAGGCTGCCAGAGTTGTAAATATAGGCTATAGCACTAAAGGAATCATTTCAGTCACCAACTCCGACACCTGAACTCATGGGAAAGCATTTAAAAATATGTTTATAAACCTATCAAACTGCTTTCAAAGGAAAATGCTCATTGTTGGTTATGATGCTATTGTAAGGCTGAAACGGGAGGCACTCTTTTAGTCATTAACTTTTTTTCCCCCAAAAGTTAAACATTTAAATTAGTATTTCTGTATTCGTGGCAGTAACAGGTGCTAGGCTTGAGAACAGTGGCTACTTTTGACAGCCAGCGTGGGGACACAGCCTCAGAAATCATTCAACAACTAAGTGTCCTGCTGCAGAATGAGCTAAAGAGGGAATTTACAGCTTAAACATTAAACATGTTGCTTAGCTATTAAACAATTACATTGTTCTAATCCTTAAGAGATGGAGATCAGTCTGTCATCTCTGGTTCTGGGTTTCCAGCAAATGTGCCCAACAATGTCTTTTTCCAGTGATACCCAGATCACCTGGAACACAAGTAATGAAAGAAAGGAAAACCAGCACAAACCCCTGCCAGGCAGCTCCTCTCGATTTTGCCTGTCTTATGAACAAAGAAGGAGGGCACTTAACTTCCAAGTTATGGCAAAAATTAACTTCATGGGTTATTAGCCTTCCTGGGTTATAACTGTCCCTCTGGAGCTAGAAACATCACTTAGCCCTCCTGCAGTAGCTGATGGCAGGTCCCTTTTTTGTTCTTTGGGATGGTATTTAATGCTGATGCCCTGCAGCACTGCAAAACTCTCTCTGCTATTTGGTATGAGGCACAACGTGCTCTCGCAGAGCTTCCTGGCTGAACTTGCCAGAGATGCTTATTCACGGTGAACAGAAGTGCCTGTGTGCACACCAGCCGGCTGGGGAAGACCTTAGGAGAAGCCTTCAGGAGCCCGTTCACAGGGGTGCAATTACTCTGATACCCAGATTAGCTCTGGGGAGGTGGTTGCCCACAATCCGCAGCAGCAGCAGCACGTTGCTCCCTCCGGGCTTCACGCTGGAATAACTGCGATCGGTGCTGCGGCAGGGCAGCCTCTGAGCGCAGCCTCAGGAGACCCCAAGAAAGCAGAGTTTATCGCTCTGAATTCAGCGCTGGCCGCCTCTGCTCTGTGCCACAAACTCATGCTCAGCTTCCCTGCTGCTTCAGTCATGGAGCTGCTTTTGAAGATTAAAAAAATAGCTACGCTCCTTCCTTCATGCTCTGCGTCTATAGTCACGTAGCTTGCTGCTCCTGCCACTCCTCAAGTTCTGTAAAATTAGGCAGCTGCTGGTACCTGTGCCCTTTCTCAACCCTTTCCAATTTAAAAACCAAGTTGTGCAGACAAAACAGTTAACATTGTAAGGGCTTTAAAACGGCTTACCAAAGTTCAGACCTGCACAGCTAAATTGCTGCCATTAAAGTGCCCATATGAGGAAGGTATAATGCCTCTGGTGGACCTGGTTTATGGGGACGGTTGCTAAGCAGCCCTGGAGAAGGCTGTGGAAAAACACATCCTCAATGGACTATTGATTTCATACAATAAATCAGTGGGTAGCTGAAGATATACTTTCACTAATTAATGAATTTAGAGCCAGAGCTACATGGTGAAGGCCCTGATGACATAGTCCTCACAAAAAGAGTCTAACCCCTAATGGAAGAGAGATTTTGAGAAACGTCTGTTAACATAATGCATGTAGGTGAGTGACCAGCTCCCCTCCCAAAGAAAACAATTCTCGGTCAAGCATGTTTGTATTTTATAATCCTTAAATCTCCACTGAAGCTATTTCTAAATGAGTAAAAAAGATCTAGCTCACCTCTCTGGTGTCTGTTCTCCCTTAACTCTTTGAACATCCTGGTTGCATGTACCACAGGCACTGGTTTTCCCTGCATTGCTGTGACTCCCATGCAGCTGCAGATGTCAAGAAGAACCGCCTTTTTACCTGTGGGAACCTGAAAACTTCCTTCTTTATTCCAATGGAGATACTAGAATTTTTAACAAATTTATTTTAGTAACACATTAATGTATTTCAGCAAGATGGTCCATGTTTAGGTCTCCTGTACTATACTTTTGGGGAAAATTGGAGAAAATCTTTGCCTGTTTTAGAGAAGTGGCTAGGAAGAAGGGTAAAATTTATACTTCTGAACTAGGAACACAGATTTTACAATACTGCTATCTGGACTGTGTCAGGGAAAAATTAAGAAAATGCTATGTAGAAGTTCCTCTGCACCGAGTTAACTTCCATCAAAATAAAATATCAGCAGTAGAATATAGCATATTTTTTAAACTACTGAAAATGTCTAAGTTAAACAGCAATGAAAATGACGGACAAATATTTATTACTATATTTATGATTTTTCCCCAAACCATTTTGATTTTTTGATCATATTTACTAGAGAACACCTATAACATCGCTTGTAGGAGATCCAGTCATTGAAACAGTCACAGTAGCATTTTCCAGAAATGCTGCCTTGATATCAAAGAGAGGTCAGAAAACTAAGTATGAAAATACGACCTCATGATTTTTAGGGAATCCCTAAAAATGGAGCTAAATTTATGATACAGTGAAAATTCTCATTTGTTCAAATTTAGTTGTGAAAGCAGAGTTTTTTTAATAGTGGTAAAGATAGATCTTTTCCTGCTATATAGATAAAGCTGGATGAATAATAACAGATGACGTACAACCCTGTTACTCAAAGGTGTGCCTACGATGAAAAATCCAATGCCTACTACAGCAAAAGTAAAACTAAACTGTCATAACACCCGTATGAACCACCCGAGCTATTGCAAACCTGCGTGGTGGGACTGCCAATGCCCCTCTTTCCCAACCAGCACACTGCGGGTAGCCTGAGCAGTTCCTTGCTCTGGTAGTAATTTCCAGTAGTAATCAATAAATGGATTTAAAGGTAAACAAACTGAATTATGTGAGTTACCATCTTGATGTATAACATAGCACGCACTTTGTCACATGAAATGCTGTTAGCACTGTATCTGGTAAAACAGACAATGCCTGTGAGCAGAATTTATTAAAGAGAAGAAAGTGCACCCAGGTGCAGATGGCACGGCACAGGGCGGGCAACAAGGCATCGGTGGGGGCATTGCGGGAAGGTCCTCTATGCATCAGCTGCAATCAGGCAAGTGCGGCGTACGCGCTTTCTGTTTGTGCTATCGTTGAAATGGTGCGGAGCGACCCGAACAGAAAATTGTTCTGCAGTGGGAGCAGATGCATTGAGCTGTCATGGGCAGAGCCATGACGAGACACCGCGGCGCCAGGGACACACCTTCACGTCTCCTCCATCGATCTCCCTGGCTGAGGGGACCCCCCTCCTTCCCCTCCCGGGGCAGCTTTGAGACTCGGGAATATTTTTCTCCATACGGCGATGTTCCCGAGGAGCTGCTTCTTGTGCAGATACCAGCAGGGCTGGGTGCAGTGCGAGCAGTGGTGGAGGGGAGGGAAGCTGTTGCTGCTGTCTCATACAGCCTGGGTGAAGCAGAGATAATGGGAATATCATATCCCACTCTGCTGTCTCAGGCAAATCTCTGCCTGGATTTAAAGACCCTCCGCCGGTGGTGAAACCCTTCAGCGGCGGTGGGACCAGCTGCACGGGGCTGGTGGCAATGAAAAGCAGCATGGGCTGCAAATACCGAGAGGAACTCCGCAAGAGCTTCAGCACCTTATACTGTACCGAGCTTCACTGCATCTATTTCAACAAGCTCTGGAGTCAAATATGGTCCACTTCCCTGCTGTAGCAGGCTATCCTTAAAAGCAATTCCTATCCAAATGCTGGATATTCTCATCTATACAGTCCAGCCATAAAATAGATTATTTTGGTATAACGATAGACAGTATCAACTCTAGTAATTAATCTCAACTCCAGTTTTCTTCGCTCTCCCAGTTTTTTGGGGTCCATGTCAATGTATTATTTCCCTTTTTATTACTGGCATGTAAGTCACCAGCCTCAGGATTAATGACATCTTTCCCTCATTTTTTTTTTCTTCCCACTTACCAACTTCTCATTTTCATATTATTTAAAAAAAAAAAAATTAGCCTCGTACCCTGATCCACAGCAGTGTCAAAGCTTGAAGGACTTCTGTCGCATGTGCCCTTTTATTTTTGGAGAGGAGAAAAGTAAGAGTACAAATAATGGAAAATATGTGGATGGTGCCCCAAGGAAGGGTCCATATTCCTGTGCCTGGGAGAAACTTTGTGACTGTAAAGGCACGACCTGGGTACCAAAGCATTGCTTTGTCTCTACCAGTCCACAGCAGCTGGGCTCTGTCATCCCTCACTACCTGTAATGAAAAGGGAAGCAACGGAGAACATTTTCCATGAGAAGGGACCTTCCTCCACTTTCTCATGCCTCAGCACTTTCCCACCACAAATTTTCCTTCCTTTCTTTTGGCAAACTGAAAATCCTCAGCCAGTTGTTCACGATTTCCAAATGCTGGTCTGGGGGCTGGCACACCTGCGGGGCTGTTGTACGGTGGTCTGGTTCCCTGCTCTACAGCGTATTTCTGCGGTGACTATTGAATGGGGATCCCAGCATAGAGGAGGATTATGAGGTGGTATTAAAGAAAAGGGTCGATGGGACAGTCTATAAATAACCATACTTCCAATAGCCTTGGCCAGCTTGCTCTTGCCAATGCTTTTTCATTGACATTATTGAAGATAATTCTCAGTCCAGTGCAATATCCTGAAGGTACATGCCAGGTAACTAGAGAGGATCTGTAACACTGCTCTTCGGAGAACAGGTATTGACACTTTCATAACCGTATTTTTCAGAAAGTCTTTCTTCATCTGCAGGAAAGGTCATAAAATGAGACATGCAAATACAATTGCAGATCTTATGATTTTAGACTGAATTACATTTATGATTTACAGTCTGATTTGCACCTGAGAGATAATGCTGTCTCCTTCACCTGAGGGTTAGACTTGTCTTCTTATGGATGGTCTTTCGGCAGGGACCAGGAGATTCAGGAATGACAGAGCGTTTTCTTGTTGTATATTTTTTTCCACATAAAGGAAATGTCCTCAGAATTTGCAATATTTATCTATTTCTCTTATTTCAGAGAATCTGATATAACAAGTGAAAGGACCTATGAAGATACCACATGCAGCTAGAGAGTTAGATGGTGTACACACTGGTTTGATATTCAAATGTGTTCTCCTGGCTGACTTGTAGATAAAATAAAGGAAAACCTTTTATTACTGTCATGTTTCTAAATTTCTCATAAAAACCATAGGCTTAGTAGTGTCCTGTTTTTGGGTTCTGGGGGTAAATGACAGCTACAGATACTCAGGTAATTGATTCTGAGCTTTAGTCACTACAGAAACAGTAGCCACTGGTTACTTTTTGCCATTTGGGGAAAAAAAAGAACTCTTACTACCTGCTTTTGTTTTATTTGAAGTCAAGAAAGACATGCTTTGCTATAAAGGCACGCAGAACGGTGTGTTAGAAAGATTTTATGAGTTTGAGCTTTGCAATACTGTCTTACTCACAAGCGGTAACGTCATGAGCACATTGTGGCTGAGATTCCATTCTTTCAGAAATACAGAAAGCCGGTGCTCAGCAGTATCTGATGTAATACCAGCCATGATGAAATTCACGGCAAATTCCCAATGCCTTCAGGAACAGGATTTTGCCAATCACATGTTCGATATCGGCAACACACATGTAAATATATTACTTATATACACATATATGAGAATATATGCATGATCCCTCATAAGTATTTGCAGCGTGCTCTTTTAACTCTCTGAATTAACAGAATGTAAACCTCTTGCTTAACAGGAACAGGATTGTGCCCATCACGTCTTCGATGGGGGGAAACATCTAGATTATATTCATATACTATGTATTATTTTATGTATTAAACATATTATATAATATACTATATCATATAGTACAGAACATAGAATGCATTAGATATATATTATATAGCATGTATATGCATATACCTGAACCTACACACACATATGTATAGAGCGTATTCTTTTAAGTCTCTAAGTTAATGGAATTTAACTCTTAATTAGTGGGGAGAGAACGTTGTCTTTCATACATTTGGTAGAAGCACCTCTCCTGCATTTGGTAATGGCGACATACATACGTACATACACCCCGACACACACGTGTACATACACATATAAAAGTTACTTTATTAAAACAGATATACAGACACACATCCATACGTGTATATACACACGTTCGGGTGTACGTATATATGCACATAATTTAGAAATATGTGTATAGAGACTATGCATGTACGTATGTCTGTGTGTGTACAGGCATGTACATGTCCACAGACAGTGTGTGGACTCTCTCCATCAGGATATACAAACACGCGTGTGTGTGTGTGTCTGTGTGTGTGTGTGTGTGTCATTTCTCGGACCGCACACAAACCTCTTCGGACGTTACTCCGGCTCTCTCCGGGCCTCTGCTAGCTCAGC
>VYZV01003324.1:930-61077 GCA_013401275.1 Pandion haliaetus | reverse complement strand
CACGGCCTTAAACCCCGGGCTAGGAGGTGGGTAAGCCCCAGAGTTCACCCGCTGCGCGACTGCCTTTTCCTTCATCGCCCTTCGAGCACCATCTGCCTTTTTCTTAAAATAACGCCGGGTACAGTGACGGTTTCAGAACAGCGCAACGGATCGATGGAGAGCAAATATTTATGAGGGCAGAGGAAGCCTCCTCATTATACTTCCCACCATTCACTTATGTCCCGAGAAAGGCAAAAAGGACAGCACTGAGTGAGGAAGGCCACCTCTTCCCTCATGTGGAAAACATTTGTATTGCATAGTTTCACATGTTTTGCGCAGCTGATATATGTGTTTATATATATATATATATAATGTTTTTAATTAGCTTTCTGTGTTCCAAACAGAAAAATGAGGACAGTATTACAATCTAAAGAATATCAGATAAAGGCGTACTAGAGAGCCATTTTAAAAATCGGTAAATCTGTGCAAATGATGAACTTTGTGTCTTCTTCACTAGAAGATAATGTAAGGAATAAAGCTGTGGGAACAAAAAAAAAAAAAGGTTTACTCATACTCCAGTTGTTTGGTCCAGAAGTCTGATTTTGCAGCTCAGATTCCAAGAAAAACTGTGATCGTGCTCATTTCGATACAACGGTTTGATAAAACTTAAAACTTTGACTCTGCTTGTGACATTTAAATAGACTATGTCACATTCTGGTTAGTGATCAGGCAATTAAGATTCTGCAAAACCAAAAATTTGTACTCGCCTCCTGCTGCGGCTAGTGTTGTAGTTGGGGGCTGATCCTCTACCCAGCAACTTGTTATGGCTTCATTACTTTCTGCAGAAATATTGTATGTTGCATCCATTAAGGATGCATGTACCTTGATGCATGTATCTTAATGCACCAAAGATGCATGCTTAGGCTTGAGTATGTATTTAGGTGTTGCAGAATCAGGGCAGAGTTCAAATATGATACACTCAAGTATGTCATGAAATGTAATTGCCAGAAAATATGGGGTTCGGTAAAGAACTTAGCCAGTTGAGTATTGTAAAATTGCTCTGGCTTCTGAGTTTAGATACAGCAAGAACTATTGAGTGAGCTAAGACTAGTAGAAACGTTTCTGTTTTATTAAAGATTACAGGGAAGCCATCTGAAACGTTTAAACACACCTACGTACACAATAATACATAATTTCTGTAGGACTGTGTGTTCTGACTATCACGATATTTTGCTAGTGCATAGGCATCTAAAAAGGAAAAAAAAAAGTTACTTGACTACTTTAATTTTCCAATTTGACTGCAGTACGGTAAACAAGCAAACAGCATAGATGAGGAAAAATACATAGAATTATTAAATCCCTTCAGTTACATCAAACGAGAGCTAGTGTGGCTAATCTAGGGCATTACCTCTGCTGCTACAAGCGTGCGTGCGCTAAGCACGGGAGGCCGGATCCAGGAGAGTCCCAAGGTGTGGCAGCGCTTGGCTTCACCACACCTATCTGCAGGCACCCTGACTCCGGGACTGGAATTAGGAACATCCAGTTCTTGCTCCTGGAGCTCTGTCTGCGCTTTCTTATCCAGCGAGCGCATCAGGTAAACCTTCCCAGGGCAGACTCCCCTCGCTCCTAAGCCACGTTCCCCCAGTGTCTGTTTTTCACTCGCTTGTGCCTTCTTTTGTATTGAAGTTTAGCCCAGATGGGCAGTTCTCTAACGAAATTTCGGCTCTGCCACCTCCGCCTCTGTCAGTAAGAGCTGGCCATGAGCGTCCGTTGAAAGGAGAGGGGTTTTCCTGCCCGTCTCACTGCCTGTAGCCCCGAGAGCAGCTCTGGCAGAGGAGGCTTGCCGGTGCGTTCCTCTCCCCAGCTTTTTCTGCTGGGCAGCGCAGACATCTCGCCACGGTCGTGCCAGGCAGCGTGAAATCCACCTGGAGACTCACGCAGTGCCCGGGAAACTTCGGTGCTTAATCTGGCATTGCAAATTCCTTTCTGGGGCTAGACGCTGAATGCTTACGCTTGGCGCTGCCGAGTAGCAAACCTTTGTGAACGGAGCCGTAAGGTCTTTTCAGCTGCAAGCAGCACAGAAGGTAGGGTCACATTTAATAACAGGCTCTCACAGTGTCTGACGGATCCCAAAGACAACTATATTGCAGTGCCTGCTTATCGCCCAACTGGAGCCTTTTCGAACAAACGTGTTTTCGCAGAAGTGTAGTTTCGCTGGAGCTGAAATGTTCCAGCATTTGCTAATTTTGATAGGGGATTTATCTGGAAGGTTTCTCAGATCCTCACTGTGATGGTGTCATCGTAGGCTAAGTTTAGAGGGAGCGAGAAAGACAGCATGAGAAAGGAAGACCTGAAGCCAAGCAGAACTTGAACATTTTGATAAGGTACATTTTCACAAAGACATTAGAAACCCAGTGCTTTTTATTCCAGCACAGAACAAGGGCGCATTTTGAAATCTCAGAAATTGCCTCAAACATAATTGTTTTTTTCTGGCTACCTCAACTTATTTATTCTTGTGTGGTGATACCATATAGGAGGTATGTTACTCCCACGCTGATGGACTCCATGAGTATATTAGGTGGGACCCAATGCACCTGAAGTATGCTGCGGTCTCTAGGCAGTGAGACCAGTCTGCTTACCTCCCAGTTTTGCTTAATAGTCGTGCTACCAAACGTACAAAATGTTGCCTAACTGATCCAGATTCCCATTACTTCTATGTTTAATCACAAATGCACGATTAGAAGTGTTTCTTCTGGGAACTGAGCTGATACCCTTCCAACACTTCTCTCCTGAAAAAAGGTTTATGCTGTTCAGAGGGCTCTTGGAAAACTCACATATAATCTGAAGTACACATCTCAGTGGCATTTCCAGCATCAGAGAGCACTGGATTTCACCCAAGAAGTAGGAAACCAGGACTCTAAGGACTTTCAGCTTAAAGAACATGGAACTTGCCCTTTCGGCAAGTGTCCTGCTGCCCAAAGGCCTGAGGGTAAACACCTCCCGCACTGAGTATCCATGTGCTGGAGGGGATCTGCTCCCGGGGCACTCCTGCCCACATAGCTGCGGATCCGTCAGAGCAGGGAAGATGTCCCTCGTCCTGTGGGGCACCTGCGCCTGACTTGACATGCTCTGGATTCTAAATCCTAGCTCTCTGCCCTTACATGGGGAACCACAGCCTGTCCCTGAGCACCTTTGAGTGCTTCGCATGGAGGCAGGCAGTCTATTGGGAGTTTTGATGCTATTTATGTGGATAAAGAGCACATTTATCCTAGTGGGAGCCTTTCCGTTACCTTTAAGGATGAGGTGGAGGAGGTCCCAAAAGCTCTGAGAAGGTATGAACTTTCCAAAGAGTGACTTGTAAAGAAGGAAAGGAAAAAAAAATTATGTTCACAGTAGATATTTCATTGCCATTGCATTACAACTGGTTGGGATATTTTTTGTTTTCATAAAAAGCTGCATTAACAAAAATTCCCTCCTCTTCAATTTTTATTAAGAAAATGATCTAAGATACTTATGAAGAGCTTAAAAAACCTTTTGTTTTAGCAAAACCTACTTACGCAGGGGAAACTTCAGTCACTGTGTTGGAAATTTTGGCATCCTGCCACAGGAGAAACTAAAACGAACCATAAAATGTTCATGTGGAAGTGGCTCAAAGGTGAAGAGTCAAGTCTCCAACCACAAATTCATGTGTTTCCAGGGTCATTACCTGTTCTGCCAATACAGGATATTGGTGATTCCAGTTTTGAAGAATGACAGCGAATTTGGCAGTCCTTCTAACGAGTCACATAGGCTGTGTTTCTAAATATTAAAAAGCAGTCTGTGTTCATCCAGAAAGGAAAAAAAAAAATGCAGCTTGAGTTGCTTTCTTTTAAAAATAGCTTTAATAGTTACAGAACATGTAAGTAAAAAATCTGTAGATTAAAACAGCTTTCCCCTTGGTCCTTCTTAACCATTTGTTTTTCCTAATTGTAAGTTCAGGCTTTCTTTTACCTGGAAAAAATCCGTGATGAAAGGAGAATTAACAAAAGATTGTGTTACAAGATACAGAAGCCTGAAATTGGGAAACTGGATGTGAACTATACTAAGCTTGCACTAGTTTAACTGTTTCGACTACAGGTGTGATTTTTACTGAAATAGTTTTACTGAAATAGACGCCCGTTATTACCACACCCAGTGTTTCTGTGCAGCTCTCATTTAAACTAATTTAAATGCTTTTTAGTTAGGCGGGAATTGTGGGATCTTGTGGGTGTGGATAGTTTTCTGTATAATTATGTGGGCCAAATATAGATAAGGAGGAGCCTGGAAAAGATTGGCATCGCCAGGACCTGGAATGTGACCTTGGTGTATAAGGTTGATCGTTCCATTAGATTGGCCAGAGTACATTCCTTCAAAACTTTTCCCATTCATTACCAACATTAGCCTTACAACAGCCAACTTCTACAAGTAATGGGAATCTTTAAATCAAAACTGCATGGCTTCGAGAGTTTTAGTAGGCTAAGGAACATTCAGCCATCAAGTCCTCATTGAGAACCTTTTTTTATTCATTTTCAGTACTTCACAGATTTTTATGAGAGTCTCCTGACACTACTGCAATTCATTAATACAGAACAACGAGCATAATAGTACAGGCTGCAACTTATTGTCATTTTATACAAAACGTTGCTTCTGAAATTAATTTGGAGGCTCTGCTAAAATTAAAATAATTGTGCCTGTAAATGCTTCCTCGTGGTGGCTGGGGAAGTGACCATGGGTGACAGGGTGCAGGTCACGTGCTAGTTCCTCTCTCTAACTTTGAGACTCTAAAAGATTTTTAAAAATGAAATTAATGTACTCCTTAAAATCCTTTGTGAAGCTGTGCATGGAGGAAGGGGTAGTTAGTATGATTTTTTTTCCCTCTATCTAGATGTAATTTCCCTAGAAAATTGGATTGGGTTGTGTTTGGATTGTGTTTCTGGAGGATTCCACATCACAAAACCCCACACACTGTCACAACAGAACCCTTGCAGACAGTTGCTCCAGCCAGCCTAGCTACTAGGTGGAACATCTAGCTATTAAATTGTCTCTCCACCGAATTAACTCAATTAACTACCCTAGCTGACAGATTTGCCTTGACCTGTTGCAGTGGTCCAGTTCAGTCTTTGCAATGAAAATGAAATTGCCCTGCGGTTGCTGTTTGTTTACTATAGAAACTAAGATAACAGAATCCAGAGTAAACTTTTGGATTCTGTACAAATAACCATTTTACTTTCTTGTGTTTGAATTTCCTTTGAAGGCTTTCATCTCTATCACAAGTTGCCCTCTATAGTACCTGAGAGCTGTCTCCTCATTCTGGTTGGATTGCTTCTTGGTGGGATTATTTTTGGAGCAGAGGAGAAGTCCCCACCGGTAATGAACAGTGATGTTTTTTTCTTGTACCTTTTACCACCCATTGTACTTGACGCTGGATATTTTATGCCAACTCGTCTTTTCTTTGAGAACTTTGGTACCATATTCTGGTATGCCGTGGTGGGCACGCTCTGGAACGCCATCGGCATTGGAATTTCACTTTATGGAATTTGCCAGATCAGTGCATTTGGTTTGACTGATATCACTTTGCTGCAGAATTTGCTCTTTGGCAGCCTCATTTCAGCTGTGGATCCTGTGGCGGTGTTAGCCGTTTTTGAAAATATTCATGTCAATGAGCAGCTTTACATCCTCGTGTTTGGAGAGTCGTTGCTGAATGATGCTATAACTGTGGTAAGTTACTTGATAAGTGATCAGTTGGTAAAAACGATAAATGATCGTTTGCATGCCACTCTGTTCTATCTCTTTGTATCTGGTTATTACAGTTTGCTAATAGATGGAAGTCAAGGCGTGCTAATATGTTTATGTAATTCTCTAAACTTTAGATTTAGAAACCACGGTAGTCTTACTACACCGGAGTAATGTGTAACGGTAGCATATTTGCTCTTAGGATTTTCCTACCTCATCTCTTTCGTTTCTGTATCTTTGAATTCTGTTACTTTTGTAACCTGAAACTGGAGGTTTTCCTCACCTGCAGAAATGCCGTTGGGCAGGAGAGGGAAGAGGGCCAATGTGGGGTGTCCCACCATGTTCACAGGGAGAATGGGCAAATGATTGAGATGGCACAGGACCCGTTTGATGCTAGCCTTTTGCATGTGCCCATCCAGTTGGAACTGCCCTGAGACCACCAATGCACTTCTCCCAGGCTTCAGATGAGATAGGACAGCCATCTGGAGGCAGTAATTTCTAATCATTAACTAGCTGAACAGGGTTTGTGGCGCTGACCTGAAGACAGCAATCTGCAAATTCCATTAACACCCCAATGGCCCTTGTTTGTACCTGATGACAACATGTCTGGGACATTACTCCCATTTATCCCATGCTTTACTTGAAGTCCTGCCTGTGCCAGCTATGTCCTGGCACGCTTTCTGTTTTGCGAGACATGGAGTCCCAGTTCTTCCTATGCCAGAAGGATCAGAAAGATTAATGAATTGGGTCCGCACCTTCCCTGTCTCTGTCACTGCCTTCTTATTCCTGTCCCATCCCACGCACAATTGTCCTTCGGCTTTCCCCTTTTCTAGGACTTTGCCTCACCTGCTTAACACATGTACAGCTCATAATTTAATCTGAGCCTTGGTACTGATCATTTCTTGTGGATCCGTGGGAGTATTGTTTGGTTTTTTTCACTTATGCTTCATGCTTTACCTGGTTCTGTTGCTATCCAGCCAGCTGAATTGCATCCTCTCTTATGGGCTTGCCTTAAAGCCTAGCTTTTCTCATTAGTTTACAGCTGAAACGGCCTGCCATTACTAAACTGGTACTTAAGCCAGTCCTGAAAGTAAGTGGGTGCAAATACTGAGTTTCAGAAGGCTTAGCAGTTCAGCCATGGCTGTGTCTGTCTCTATTGACTCTTACTGGACACTCACACAGTGGAATTCTTTCCATACAAGTTTTTCTAGGGGAGAAAAGATCTGGTTTTATGTTAATGTAAACCTTCTTTTTTTGGTGGATTTTTCCAACCAAAATAACTTTTTCCGATCACAAAATCAATCACCTTTCCACTGGAGCAGCAGTTAATCCAGCAGGATTTGCTGGGAAAACACTGCATCCTGATGACAGAAGTATTCATGCGTGCCATTGCCCAATGGCAGATGACTCCAAAACACCATTTTTATAGGTGCTGGCATGGCAGTTTAACAACTGTGATGCGTGGCTTTCCTGTAGGTGTCATTACTGCCTTCTTTGCAGGTAGTCCATTCTCACGGCACGCCTGCCCAGATGCCCTGTCACAGGGGAGATACTGTGAGGAGTCTGTAGGGCCAGCCTGGCACATGCACTGACCATACGTATATTCATGAAGGAGGGAAAGGAATTTAAAGTACCTTCGGTCTTACTTCCCAGCTATTGCTTAAAGGTAGCACTTGGCAGGAGGTCAAGTGGTTTCCACATGCTAAGCATTGGTCTGCTAATGGCTCCTTGTTAGGATTTTGCACCCCTGCAGTCTTGCAGTTGTACTTAAAACGTGACCCAGGCCGTCAAACGCATCCCCCGTGGGGTGCCCGTGGAGGACCTTGCCTCCCCTGACCGTAGCGGTGCTGCCCGACTGGTCCTGCCTGTGGTGCTGCCGGGGTCCTGCAGCTATCCACTCAAAGGAGACCATGTTTTGTAAATACTCCCTCTGCCCTTGTTGTATTACCAGTAGGGCTGATAAAACCAGCTATCAGGCAGAGCTCAGCACATTCCAGCTTTCGTCTGCTGGAGCCCTTGAGTCCCACCTGCCTCTGGTGGGATGCGGGGACGAGGCGGGAGGGGAGTTGAAGGCAGGCTGGCCAGCTGTGGAAGCTGCCTAATACCTACAGCTGCTGCAGGATCAAAAAACCCAGGGGTTACACAGATGGGCAGTGCAGAAAAGCGTGGATTTAGTAAAGATGCTTTCTAAATACTTTAAGCCCTTCTTCCTGCTATCCCGCTTGCACTGCCTGGCTGCTCCTAATAAAAGCTTTTATTAGGATAACAGTGTCATCTATGCTTTCCCTTTTCAGAAAAGGTGCTACCACACCTTCATTTTAGATATGAAGTGAGGAGTGCTTTCTCTGGAATCCCAGCTTTGCTGCCTTTCTCAGATGGTCTTTCATGCCTGATAGTTTTTGCGATATGCCTGTGCATTTCGATGATCCTTTTCCCCCGCTGATGGAACTTTGGAGCTTGAATTTGGCTGAGGACAATGTTTGCCAGTTGGCTTCTTGTTCAGAGTTGGGGCTTTACCGAAAGACAGGGTCGGTGATAACTAGCACAGGGATATTAAATGGCAAGATCACAGCTGAAGTTGAGTGTTAGCAGTTCAAATTCCAATTCTGGGCTTAAAATCACAAAGAAGGAGCCAGTGTCATTACAATAATATTATTCCCATGTTAAAAAACATTACAGCAGTGCTCTGTATTCCGCCTCTGCTGAAAACATTATTTTAGAGTGCTTTAAAGTAATTTCAGAATTATAAACTAATAACTGAGAACTGACAAAAATAAGCAGTTAGTGTTTAGGAAGAGCAGAGATACTCTTGAGACGATTAAAAAGTGCTTGGTGACTAATACTCCTTGGTGTAACCTTCAGTGAGTTCAGCTGAAGGATGTTGAGTAAATGCAAACCTTGAACTTGAAAAAAAAAAAAAGTTCTCATACCAAATGCATTACAAACTGTGTCCGGAGTTGATGTTGTTTAACTCACCTGAAAGTTCAGAGAGAGCTATAAAACTGAACTGCTGTAGAGTAAAAGGGAGGTGAACCTGATTTTGATCTCATTTACAGCAGTGTAAATAAAGAACAATAGGAATGAGATTAAAATCATGTTCATGACATTCCATAGTCCTAGCTGCTGCTTCTACCACGGCGGTCTGGTTTTGATCCGAGGTACAAAGGAGAACATTGCTTTTCTTCTTTCAAATAACTTACGGCAGCAGACTTGAAATTTATGGGGATGTCTGTATGTGGAAACTACAGGCTCATTTCTGTTTGAAGGGTGAATACTTCGTTGTGAGGACGAGGTGATGTTATGGAAAGGTTATTGCTTGCGTAGATCAAAATTATGTGCTTCTTTACAAGCAGCTCTCAGTGGCCTTACTTTGGAGACTTGCCTTATATATATTTTTACAGATACTTGTTAAAATATAAAAAAGGCTATTTAAAACTCCAATTAAAGAAAATAATCATCTTCGCTAATACATACCAAGGGAGTATTCTGCCAGGTTGAATGCTGCAGGTGTCTTGAAGAATAACACAACTCTGGGGTAGTCCCAAGTTTCAACAAGTGACTCAGAGAAACTCCTCTCCTTGCAAACGATACAAGTCAGCAGTGTTTTTTCTTCAGTCTGTGATTCATGGAGTCCTGGGAGTCTGTGGACTGAGAGGTCCTTGTAAAGTGACTGAGGCACACCTATTGTCAGTAGGCTTAATTCTGGTATACTTCTTTTCATGCAAATCCGTAAGGTCCACAAATCAAAACAGGTGGAAAACCAGTGGAGCCCAGGACATGGCTTTCCTGTCCTGCACAGGACATGGTAACAAGGAACAAGGCGAAAAGGCTGGGAGTCTGCCTCAGAGCAGCAAGGTGAAGGGATTTTTGTCCAGGTGAAAAAAGGACACTTCTCCCAGGTGGACTCATCCTGAGGGCATCACTGTTATCAAACAAGTAGTTCAAGCTCCTGCTCTCGTCCTGTTTCTTGCTTTGTAATGAAAATTACTAGTGACTGTGCTAGGTTTGATTTAACCTTCTTTCTTTTCGTGTTTGCTCTGGAATATATTTTTCTTCTTTTCTTTTTCAGTTCTTTCCTTTCACTTAGCCCAAAGGACCCATAATAGGCCATGTCTTTGCATTAGACTATAGTAAGAACTTTTACTTCTGTAAGACCTATCAAATTTTGGCCAAGAAGAGCTGAACAACTTACTTTCTGTCATGTGAGAGAGAACAAGACTGCAAACATGACAAATCCCTCCCAGTCGCTATTCAAACACCTACATTGTTGGCACAATGCAAGTACTGATAAAACATTGTTCTCTCAAATAGCATTTCTGATTGAGAAACCTGTTTCGTTTACTAGGAAGTCCAGAAAGAAAGTGGAGGTTTAACTCCTGCAGGCTGTCCAAGATGACTAGTCAGGTATTTATTATGACCAGGGTGACTTAGCCTGTGAATTCACTGTGATAGGAATAGGTGCCTATGACCAAGCTTGGCTCTGTACAAGGGGACTCTCTAGCTGTCATGGTATCGCATGGCTGGGAGCATACACGGAGCACCAGGCAATGCTTAAATCTCCCAAGTCTGCAAATGGGGACACCCTTTAAGGCTTCTTTAACCGATTCCACTGTTGTGTGTTTTGTAGTAACTAAAATACTGGATATTAGAGAAATGTGGACTTTACCTCATTCTGTTTCCTGTGTAAAACAAAAAGGCTCTCTGGCTAAGAAAATGTGATAATCCCATTGACCCAGTTTGTTTTGAAGGATGGTTATAAACACTTTGGAAATTAAACTGGGCAAACACATGGTAACAGGTCTTTTAATGGGACTTAAATCCAAATCTCTAGAAATAATCTAAAGTTTGAAAAGTCTTTAGACTATTGGATTCCTAATGGTTAATAAGTCAGAGAAAGAGCACTCCATGGATGCCATGTTGTATTCCTTGGGGTGGTTGCTGTCCACCCATCCCCGCCACGCCCACCCCCCCGCCAGATGAATCTATGTTCTAATTCAGTACGGCAGCTCTTGGTGTCTTACGTAAATCAAACACATTTGAAAATAACCTGATTTTTCACTGATGATGGAACTGTATTTTTTCTTCCCCCTTTTTTATTTCTTTGATTTCGGGGAAAATCTGAAATGGCTGTTTGTGGAGAAATGAGAAGCTCTGCAAAAAAATTAATTTAAAGAAAGATGAGATAGATAGATCTATGCTCCTGGCCTGCAGAATAGCATGGGTTAATGAACCTGTTCAATTTGCAAAAAATAGGAATAATGATATTTACCCTTCTTTGTGTATCTCTCTGATATTTATGGGTGACAAGTAATATGCCAGAGGTAAACAACAGCATATCTCAAAAGCGAGTTCAAGGTAGACAGAGAAATTCAAAGTTCAGCATTGAAGCAGAGGAACATAATGACGTGAAGGGAAATTAAGAAGAGTTCAGAAACATAATGTGCTTTCTTTTTCTCATAGGTCCTGTACAATTTGTTCAAGTCTTTCTGCCAGATGCGCACAATTAAGGTTATTGACATATTCGCTGGGATTGCTAACTTCTTTATAGTGGGGATCGGTGGAGTATTGATTGGAATCCTTTTGGGATTTGTAGCAGCCTTTACCACCCGTTTCACCCATAAAATCCGAGTGATTGAGCCACTCTTTGTCTTCCTGTACAGTTACTTGTCATACATAACAGCTGAAATGTTTCATCTCTCGGGCATCATGGCGTAAGTACCCCAAACTTCAGTAATAATAGCACCCAAGTAAGAATGCCAAAGGAAATTGCAGAGAGGACCAGCTTTTGCAAACTTGGCTATATGGCACCGTTCCACCGTGCATGGCAGCGATGCTGGCTTGAGGATTTCCGGCCTCTCCCCTCCTGCTTCCATCCCACTCTCTCAGCCTGCCACCACACCAGCTGTGTCACTAAAACTGGTCGTGGCATCACACCATAAACCGTATCTTTGAAATGTTCCAAGTTAAAAATAATCCCTTGTGTTTTCAGTGGGGTTATTTTTAACCCCGGTCAGTTTGGGTGACCTGTGTCCTCATGTGACCCTACAACTGGTTGTAAGGGCCTGGCTGAGGGGTGGCCCACAGGGTGGTAGGGGCAGCTGTGGCTGGGAGGGAGTGGGAGCAGTAGCTGGGAACTGCACGAACTGGCTTCACTTCCGATGCCAATGTATTGTGAAACTACATCTTACCTTAGTCATGTGAGCAGCCGGTAAGTACCATTCAATGAAGACAATGTATATATCATTAAGGCGAATGCCTGCTGGATTAAAAGCGCAGTAAGGATTGGGTGAATGTAAAATTTGCAGAATCTAGTCCTACGGTGATGTAACCCTTTAGTGTCTTGATACATGTGCCTGTGTGTTACAATGCTCTCTATGTGCATCATTGTGTATAAAATAACATTATTCTTCCCACTTCCAACAGATAAAAATATTTTCACTCCTGGTTTTTCACTTCTGGGCTTCAGTAAAGAGAGAGCACAGCCTCTTGCTTGATGCTGTCTGTACTGTAACAACCTCGTCTTTAGAAAGAGCCTTTATGACATTTGATACACTAAAACGGTTTGCTCTGGTTCCAAGTAGTATTTTTGAAGGCCAACCTTCTTTAATGACTTTGTATTGTTCTAGTGGCAAATATGAGTCATTCAGGCCTTGGGAGCATAGCTTTTTATGAAAGCTCAGATGTTACTTCTGAGTATCACTAATACTTGCTAATACCTCATCTGATGATTATCTTTTAGGAAAGTGAAGGTAGGTTTGATATCATAGTCATGCCAGCATAAGGTTTTCTGGGGCTGGGAAGCAATTTATATGGAAACTTACAGCTGATGATTTCAGTAGTATAAAAATAGAAACATGCCATGTAACGGGAGGGGTTAGTACTTTAATATAAGTAAAGAGCTAAAGATTGCATGGGTTGCTTTCTCTGATATGAGCCTAAATAAAGTAACATGTGCATCCACTTTGACCGAGTTCATAAATGTGCCATCTCTTTCCCTAGCATCTATTCATAGCGTTTGTGTGGTTTCTAGTTTCCTCCACTTCTTAAGTCAAATGCCCTTGACATCCTATGATCAGATACTTAAAGGGCTTCTAAACCAAAAACGTGTGGCTAAACTGTACATGGAAAAAATTGTGGCAGTGTGCATGAAAATACTGATTTGGACATGCTGCATCCAGGATGCAATGGAAAGGGCACCGTGGGTCTGCTGGTGGGTCAGCGGACCTACTGCATGCCAGTGCCTGTAACTGGCACACCAGTGCTTCCCATGGCACTAACAACCTCTTCCTTTTAATTTCTACCAGTGGCCCCTGAGTGGGTGCAAACCAGAAGAGGAAACACAAAGTATTTTTTCTCTCCAACAGCACAATAGAAAATAAGTTATCTTTAAAATGGTTTTTGTATGTTTTTTGACTCTCAATGTATTTTGTAATAGCTAACAGAACTGGATCCATCAGTAACACCCGGGGGTGGGGGGGGGTGGGGGGCAGGAAGGGCTCTTTGCAGCCGTGTAGCATCTCAGCTGTCAGGAGATGTACAGCGTGCCCTCTCCCAGCAGATCTCCTGAGGGCCTTAGAGCTCACGTCATCTCCGCATCCCCTTGGAGGAAATCTACCCCATGCTTTTCACACGTTGTTGAGCTTTGAACTGCAGAGAGCATTTTGCTCTGTGTCGCAGTGCAACACGCACCCATGTTGAGTTCCCTGTCGTTTTCTGCAGCGAGTGACTCATGGCGGGATTGCTTGGGTCTGACTTCAGAGTCAGCCCTCCTCTGAGCGTGGAGTTGGACCAAATGACCTTGGAGTGTCCCTTAAAACCCAGATTGTTTATTCATTATATGCTTCTACAGCCATTTAGAGTTCAGCCTATAAGGAATAATTGCCTGATCTCCCCTTTTTCACCCATATCCATGGGAGTCTGTCAAACTACTGATTCCCACTTCCTTCATAACCAGGTTCGTAAAGATACTCAGCAAGGCCTTGTGGTTACGTGCTGTACCATACTTTAGGGGGAGGACATGAGCAGGAACGTACAGTGTTATCAAATAAATAAGGTACATACACAGAGTGCCTCATTTCTGTGCAAGTAGGAATTCACAGGCAGAGGAATAGAGGGGAATGAAAGGTGCTTCTCTCTCTTCTGGTTAGTCTGTGTACTCGCTCTGAGGACAAATGATTTTTGAAGCATCCAAGTATAACCCCTGCACCAGGTTACCTGGCTGAAATAGTGAAGGGACTGAACCATGTCCCTGTGAGCTGCAATGAGAAAGTCTTCTTCAGAAGGAGAGGAAAGAGCTTCTGCTGTAATTAGAGCCGGGCTTGAATCAGGATCATGGGTGTTAAACATACAGATGTGAATCTGAATTTCATTTGCTTGGTTCCGTTTCTAATTACAATGCTGCATTTTCTGCTTACTAATTCTCATAAAGGCTGTGAAGCAGCAGAACTATTAATATATGTTTCTTTTTTTTTTTTTTGCAACAGTGAATTAGCAGGCTGAAAGGAGCAAACATTGAAATGACTGTAAATTTAGTAGGTCAAGGAAACTTGAGGCTTGAGCCCAGTGGCCTAGTTTATTGCAGTCATGACAGAAACTGCACTGTTTGTACAGGAGATCTTTTATTCTTCAGAAGCACAGAAGGTTGCAGGTTAATTGCAATTAACTGTTTTTTCCCTCCCCTTCTTGACCAAGGCAACTACCTCAGGTCACAGAAGTGGAAGCTAGAATTAACGTATGTGGATAAGAAACATAAAATAAAACACACCTAAGCTTTTGCTTTGATTGTTGTGACAGCAAAAATTTAGTCTGGGAAGAATATATTATAATAATGTACATAAAATCTTGCATATTTAAAGAAACTGATTTTGTATTAAATTCTGACACTATATTGCTATACCATTTTCAAATAAAAGAGACTTCAACAGGGTTTTTTTCTAATGTAAATAAGTACTCTGAAGAGATATCAGATTCATAAAGTGAGCAGTGATTAGCTGTGGAATATTACTGACCTGAAGAGTAACAAATAATGTACAGCACTATTTGTTATACCGCTGAGCCAACTCATCCATTAGTTGTCACTAATTGAATGAATGCAAAATGTGACTGTAAATAGTATTATAAGGGTGTTGTCCCTTTAAATTCTAGTGGTTAAGCATGGTAGGTGTTTTAAGTTACAGCTTGCAAAGATCCTGATTAATCTGGTGACAGATTCTTATCAGACATCTATTTACAGTGTCTCCATTACCTCAGGAGCCAAAACCAAATCATGTCCAGAGCATGCTTCCACACTCCCCAATCTGCAGGGCTTTCCTAAATGACTCTAATCATGAAACCTATTTATTTTAAGAAAGTAATAAACAGTACTGAGTGTTTTGTTGTGTCTTTGATGCAGACCTGACAGCCCTAATGCTTTAGGCAGTAAGCTGCAGCTTTGAGTCCCTGAAACAGCCATGGGTCTGGAAATGGCTGTGTTGCAGCTTGCCCACTGCGTTCTTGCTATATGGCATTTGCTGCCCCGGCCCTTGCCAGCTCCGCTGAGTGCACAGTCGGCTGGAGGTAGCCGGGATGCATCGGACTTGTTATACTTGTGCAGATAAGCAGTGCATGCACAGGAGAGCTGTCACGACCCATGACATAACCTGAGATATTTGTAGGTCTGTCGGTGCAGCTTGTGAAGAGCTGGTCTGCCACTGAATATGAGAGTTTTGGAGAGTGGAAGTGTGAAGTAGATTTGAGACCCTTCTTTACATATACTTCTGAGGTTGGTCACCAGAACTGTGCGTAAACTGAAGAGCCTGGGAATGCTTGACAGCTTCTGGGCTTGGCTGGATGTCCTGGCCAAGTCATTACTCCTTGTCAGGACAAAATCTGTGCATGGCCCGGGTCCTCTCCCGCTTTCTCCCTAAGATAGGCGGGCACATGTGTTGGTGGGATCTATGGTGGGAAGTCCCCAGTCTGGGCAACTGTAAGATCAGAACAAGGAGGAGAGCTGTGAAGAGCATCAGCAGTCTTGTCAGTACAGGCAAAAATGCAGGATCTCTGTTGTCCAAACCACACGCTCAAACTAGGAATGTTACCTAAACCACTGAGTGTTGCAGGGAGGAAGCTTGCATGCTTATGAAATCTGCGTCATTTCTTCCACGGTGGATTCCACGTAACCGTGATGAGCTCTGCTTCCCAGACAGCATGCTTCTCTTGGGCCATAGAGTATCTTTCTGTTCAAGACCATGGTGAAATCAGCTGACCATGAGGAGAGAGCTGACCGTTATGTCAGTACAAAATGCAGATGGGGGTCTGGGATAGTTTTACTCAAGCTTTCCTTCTTCTTAGTCTTGGAGTTTGCTTAGGGTTAGGGCTAGTTTTTGCATGGCGATGGCTGTTTTATTTTGTGCTGACTAGATCTGCCTCTCTATCACCAAGTGTAGGTGGATGAAAATGCAGGGTGGAGGCCAGGTTAGATGCAGTGTTCTGCTAGCAAACCCTCTCCACCTGTATGTGTAAGCTGCTACCTGCCCCACTGGGCTGCATCTGTCCCCACATCAAACCGTCTTCCCTGGGTTTTATTCACCCCGATGTGCCTGCGGGGGCTGTGTGGCTTGACAGAGGTTAGCGAAGTATGCTGGTGTCCTCTCCCAGTGTCTATGTGTCCTCCCGGCTTCGTCCCTCAGAAGTAATGCTGCCCAGTCACTTGGGGGATGTGGATGTGTTGGTGGGGTCAGAGATCTACAACTGTGTGTTTCAGCTCTTGGCTGTTGTCTCCAAAGTAGGCCGTGCTGGCTCCACTTAAGAGAAGGAAACTTCTGCACAAAATTAATTAATTAGGAGAAACATGTTCAGAGTCTGCCAGTGACTACAGCCTCAGCTGCTGCTGTGGACACCCTCTTGGAAAATGCTAAGAAGGTTTACTATGCTAAGGTCCTTTTGAAGTTACTGCTGCTTCTGGGATTCCTCTTTCTGCTTTGCAAAAAAAATTTTTTTTAATCTCTTCTTTTAGAAGAAAGAACCTAGACTTTCATAAACCTAGACAGATTCTTCCCTAGACAGTTCATAAAGTCAGTGAGGTTTTTCTGAGCTCTCCCTCAGTCTGCCTTTCCATTTACACTCACATTCAGGGACGTTTGAATTGTTCAGAGATGGGGCTCTTGGCTTAGAGGCAGGACATGCTCAGCAGAAGACTTTCTGCGGCAGGATCTCCATGAGATGTGGGAGAGTTGTCTTCAGCTTTTTCCAAAGAGGTGCTGGCAAACCTACCATCCTCTCTCCACAAGAGAGAGAAGTGTGGATATTTCAGTAGGAGGAAATATCCCTTATGTTGGCCAATAATTATAAACTGAAAACCTGGTGGAACTGGGATAAGTAACCGTAGGACAGGTCCTCATGGGCTGTATTCAGAAAGACAACATAAATGCACATCTCTCTCTCTGTTTAGGATTAGTGTACATGTTTTGACAGAGAACCCATACATGGGTATGTATTAATGTCTTTAACTTGGAAATCCTAGAAGACATGGTTTTGCCCTAGATAGTAGAACCAGGAGCAACAGCTATTTCATAACACATCTTGCCTTAGTTGCCCACCCTGATAACTATTAGGCTATTCAGACTGTGCTTCCCTCCACCGAGGCACCAGCTTGAGGTTATCCTCCAGGCAGCTCTGCTAACTATCCTTAAACCTGTAAACTTTGTAGCTGAGCGGTCTTCAGCCATCCCTGCAGCATGGGCAACCATACTGAGCAAGTGATGTACAGCCAGTAACATCATGCTTTGCTGGTTAAGAAACTGTTTACTAACACAGGCTCAGAGCACGGACAGATAGGCGTACTTACAGTAAGCCCTGTCTGTTCTCCCGTGTATTGGCCGAGATGCCCATTTATTTCATTTGCAGGTACTTTAAATGTCCAACAGCACCAGCGTTGATTTCTAGTGATGTTTTCCTCCTATTCAGCCCTATGCACAGGCAAAGCAAGCAGTGGCCTGAAGTGGTGCAGGGTGACAAATTGTCCGTAGCCCTGCTGCTTATTTGCTTGGAAAGAGGAGCTGGCTGCTGCCACTGCCGTTGAGGAGGGGAATGGTTTGGTGGGACAACTGCTGGCGGGCAGGGAGGGAAGCCCTGCCCCAGGACATGCAGTTGCCATCCTGTCTGATGTCCCTCAGCAGCAATAGAAGCAGCAGTCCCTGTTTTCGAGGGCTGCCCCTGGCTCTCCTCAGGTCTGCCTCTTTCAAAACACAGAGTTGGGGTGACCCCCTGCACAGATCATGTGGATTTAGTATGTGGCAAAACTCTCCATATACTGATGTCTTCCCAGAAAACTCCCCACTGCAGAAAAAAAAATCTCATGCCCAAAACTGTAGGTTCACCAAGTCTATAAATTTGAGATTGGTTATGGAATAAGTTGTGCTTTGTGTTTTAAGGAGGACTATGGCAAAGTGAATAATATTCTGTAGAAATGAGAGGGGCTAAAAACAAAATCAAGCCAATGAAATACAGGTAATGTTTGCCTTCCAGGATTACAGCTTGTGCCATGACCATGAATAAATACGTGGAGGAAAATGTTTCTCAAAAATCCTATACGACAATAAAGTATTTCATGAAGATGCTGAGCAGTGTCAGTGAGACCTTAATCTTCATCTTCATGGGAGTGTCTACAGTTGGGAAGAACCACGAGTGGAACTGGGCCTTCGTTAGCTTCACCCTCCTTTTCTGCTTAATCTGGAGGGCACTGGGTAAGCAAGTCTCAGGCTATGTGTCAGTATTCTTTGCAAGTGAAACTTTTAACCTGCTCTCAAGTAGAAAATGCCAAAATTTAGACAGAGTCCCATCAATGTGGAATGATCTTCTTATTTGTAATGTGTCCTAGTTTGCAGGGTTAGCTTCCACCTTCCCCTGAAATGGAACCCAAAAATCAGTTTAGTCTTGATCCTGCCCATCTAAAGTCAGAGGCAGTCTGCTTGTTAACCAGAGTACAGGTATTGAAGTAAACATTTGTTTACAAATAAGCAATTTTTGCTTAAACGAATTAGCAGTTGTACAGCAATTAAACAGGTTGTGGTTTGGGGTTTTTTTTAATTTATGTTTACTAGCTTTGGGATTTTCCTCATCATTGGCATAAATAGCATCAAAACAGGAAACGCTGTAGTTGAAGTGTTGTTCAGTTATATATTGTGAAGAAAAAAACTCCTGTAAGAAACTGCTTGATCCCTCCTGAGTTTGCAGTACTAGCTCTTCTTCTTTTACCTTGAGACCTAATTGCAGGTCAGGCTCGTAGGTCTTAAACCTGCCCCTCACCCCACTTTAATCTGTAATGATTCGGTCCCTCTGTGTGTGAAGGTGACTCATGCTCTGATCTGCCTCTGCAGCCCTACTTCCAGCGCCCAAGCCTCCCTCCAGCACAGAAATCTGGACTGTTTCCCCTCCTGCACCTGCAACCCCACAATTAATACCTTATGCTGAAAAGCAGCCGAAGAGCCTGACTGCCCCCCAGCTCCTGGCCCCCAGGCTTGCTGCCTTCACCTGCCTTTATAGCTTTAATCCTGTCCACCACATCCCTGGAGCCTTTGCCTTCAGTGTACCAGCTTGCACCGGAATCCTCTCTCTCCATCCCCAGTCCTGCATCCTTCCTGTCTGTGCAAGTAAAATTAAGTGAGTGAATAGGAGTTTGCAGGATTCAAAGCACAGATTGATGGAGATGACAAGCCAAAGTGTTCAAAAGCACCTCCAATCCTATTTAAAAAAAATAAAAATTAGGAGTCTTGGTCTATACTGACACAGAGAATTATTGCTGTTGTAGAGGTGCAGAGTCTAGCAGAGAGCTGTCTTTTGGAGATCAATTAGCTGCTTCACGTCCTAAATCCAGCTGACCTGAGGTGGTTAGCTCACTAAATATCTTTTAAGATGATGCTCCTTGGGCATTTTAAATTTTTCTTCCATGGTGTTTTCAAGTTGCTAAGTAACATTTCATTTTTTTCAATAATATATAGGTAAGAAGGAAAGAAAAGTGTTTTAAAATAAATACTGAGATTGTGTGTGGGGGCTCTGTGTCATTTAATTTCCCTTTTTTCCCCTCCTCCCTGTATTTCTGTTTTTCTCCTCAGGTGTTTTTGTTCTGACTCAGATCATTAATGTGTTCCGGACAATTCCTCTCACTTTTAAGGACCAATTTATTATCGCCTATGGAGGCCTCCGAGGAGCTATTTGTTTTTCACTTGTATTTCTGCTTCCTCCTGCTGTGTTTCCCAGGAAGAAATTGTTCATCACTGCTGTTATCGTGGTGATATTCTTCACCGTTTTCATTCAGGTAATGCCTTTCCTCTTCTGGATTTATTCTTTCTCAGACAGCTTGTAAATAAGCAGTGGGTAGAAAAATAAATGTCCTAACTTACTGGAAGGAACATACTTGAAGGTACTCTCCATGGCTATAGCTTAAATAAAAATGCTATGCAGACGCAAGACAGGTAGCAAAAGTATGCCAGATAATAAGTACTTGCACTAACAAATAAATAGTATTAATCACTTAAGACCCAGTGAGGTTGGAGTAGAGATAAAATATAATCTGGGTACAGCCCCAGTGCTAGTTCCTTGTTAGAATATTGAAAGTTATGCATTTACTCAGGACTTCGGTGTTGGATGCAGTGCACAGTGAGAGGTGGACTGGAGTGATTGAGTCTGGTTGTTAGGCAGTGATGCTGCAAACCAGCTGGACTTCCATCCAAAAGCACCAGGTGTGCGGAAGAACATGAAGAACTTGTCTCTGGTGTCAAGCTGGCTGTGGAGGTCTGGTCAAGAGTGACCAAGAGAGAGGGAAGTGACTGAACCCAGCAAAATGTTGAGGAGGCTAAGCCTCAAATAAACATGCCAGGCTAGTCGTTATCCAGAGTGGTGAGAGAGATGCGAGAGGCTAGTACCTGGAATTTCAGGTGTGGGGGAAAAAACGTGTATTTTTAGCCTGCCTTTTACATGGATAAATGTGCCATGGGAAGTAGCAAGTATCTGTGCTTGTGCTTGGGAAAGGGCAAAAATTGGCTGGAGGTCGGTTTGTTGACCTTGGTGTGTAAACTATGAAAACTGATTTTGAAGGGTAGAATAATTTAAAATACAGAGGTAAACGGAATGTATTATGAAATGCAACATGGTTTACCAAAGGGAAAGCTGGTATCATTGTTCAATAAGGCAATTTGTTTTCTAATTTTTTGTACTCTTTATACTGGATGGTTGTAAAATCTTTGAGGGAGGGGGCTACACAGGAGATTGTTAGCTTAACTACTCATTAAACTGAGGTTTAGATTGACATTAGGATGATTGTAAAATGAACGAGGAAGGAGCTGACAGTTTCTCCTATAAAGGGAAATAGAAGCATATGGTCCTTTGGGTCAGAAGGGACCTCTGGGGGTCTCTAGTCCAACCCCATGCCTAAAGCAAGGCCATCTTCAAAGGTAGATCACGTTGCTGAGGGCCATGTCAAGCTGAGTTCTGAATATCTCTCTGGATGGAGATTCCCCAGCCTCTCTGGGCACCTGCTCCAGCTTTCGACCACCCTGGTCAGATAATGGGCTGACAAGATGTTATTAATGGAATTCCTCAAGCATGGTTCCTTTGGTTTTGTTTAATATTCTCATTACTGACCATAGCATATAAACATAGGAGGTTTTATTGCTGATTTTTCTTGATGACAGGCTTTGGAAGGTGTTCTTAGGGTGACAGAGAGATGGGGTATCATATAGGAAGAAGAGGATAACCGAGAGCCAATATGATAGAAACAGAATGAACTTTAATAAGTGCAAACATGTTCTTGCTAGGACTTTCTCACTGGGGATTTCTCTTATGAAATGGGAAACTTTCTTCTGGAAAAAATAGGGAAAACCACACAGGTGTACTAGTTGATAACGGGGTAGAGTTTAAGCCATGAATGTGGTGGGGACAGAAGAAAGGCAAATCTGATCTTAAGACATACTGAGACGGGTATTTCCATTAGAGAATAGTGTCATGTTCTAGAGTGATCATGGGACTGGTAAGTCTGTTGTGTGAAAGGAGACCAGGATGCCTTGGCCTTAGCAAAATGAAGGAGAAGAGGGAATATAATTACTGTTTATATGAGGGAGTGAACACCAGAGAAGGAGGAACACTGTTTAAAAAGACAAATGTTGGCAGAAGAACAAAGTGGTACAAAGTGACCATGATGCAATTACGAAGCAGCTTTCTAATTATCAGAACAATGAGGTTCAGGATGAGTGTTCCAGTATGAGCAATGGGGCAAAGAAACCTAACTACTTTTAAGATAAAGCTCGATTCATTTACAAAAAGAAATATGTGACTTGGTTGTCTGGGATAGTAGGGACTGATCTTAATACCATGAGAGAGATTCATTCCCCTCCCCTGTGCCAGTGCACCTATACAAATCAACAAATTATGTCAATTCTTCCACAAGTAATTGTTCAAACTGTTTATTAATTCAGAAAACAAGTGAGGGTTTTCCTAATATATAACAGAACTGAAAAAAAAAGTTTAAAAATACTATGGATGGGGTAAGTGATGTATTCCTGATTGGGTTGGTCAGGTTACCCCTCTTGGACCGCTTAGCTCTTGGGAGCCCCTTCCTTCCTTCTGCTGCATTAATGGAGTCTGTGTGCTGACAAGGACTTCATAGCTAAGTGCAACAGCTGCTAATCACAAGAGTGAATTCACTCTTCTAATTATTGTGTCAGGCTGGATTTTGGGGTAGGAAGGTGAAAGGGTATCCAGAGCTAAAAAGGTTTCCACAGCCATTTTCAATGCTGTGACAGAGATGGAAAAGACTGAAAGGCTTTGTTTTTTCTTTATGTTTATGGAAAAAAACCCCAGAACTATTTGCCTTTTTTTTTTTTTTTTCTTCACAGGGAATAACAATTCGCCCACTAGTGGAATTTCTTGATGTCAAAAGGTCAAATAAAAAGCAGCCTGCTGTCAGTGAAGAAATTTATAACAGGGTATGTTGCAGCTTCAGTGTCACAGATGGAACCCTCACATAGATTAAATTCCTAGTGGCTTTCAGTAAGACAAGGACTCAGCATACAGAGAGGCACACGCTCTTTTAGATTTCTTTTTGATAGCTGTTATAAGCACAATAACTGTAAAGGTTATATTAAACCTTTGGCAATTACTAAAATTAGCATTATCACATATCATTATTTTGAAATCTTCACCTTCTTAATTGTTCACCTCTTGAGGTAAATTAACTTTCTGTAGTTTGTTTCACATATGAGATACGTGTCATTTTAGAACTTGGCTATATTAGGGAAACTGCCAATTTAATTACACTACATCGCATTTGAGTAGGTCTAATTAAACAAATGCAAACGCCTCCTAAACACGCTCTTAAACTTACTTAACTCACATCATCAGCCTCTTTATGGATTTGTATTTGGTACGTGTATGTCTCCAATTATTGCAGTTTATTAGCCATTCATATTCTTGAATGTATTTCTCCTTTATGGTACTTAAATTCTGAGCAAACGAGCTGCCTCTGGGGATCAAGTGAGATCTTAGCTGAACTGATTCACTCTTCTGTAATTCCTAATAGGCTGAGGAAGAGTGTGTTTCTAATATTAGGTGATCAGGACGCTTTGAGGTGAGGCTAGACCACAGTTCCCTAAAACAGGAGCTCAGGACCTGGTGCTGGGTATCTCAGCTCTGTCTTGTGCATGCTGAGGGGCCAGTGCTGATGTGGGGAGCTGCTGCCCATTCAGACTCCCTCCTCCACAAAGTCCTACCTGGTTCACTGTCAGGCCTGGGGAAGTCCCTGGAGAAATCCCAAGCCATAGCCCTGAGTGGTTAGGGAACTTAAAAGAAGTGAAAATATGGGAAAAACCTTCAGATTCAGGCAGGAGCTGTGCAAGACTGACATTGAGGAAATTACCAACTAACTTATGTCCTTTTGGGGCTGCGAGCTAAGGAAGTTCCAGACAGAAACAAAACAGAGTCCGTCTCTGAGTTTGGTGAGATTGCATTTAGTTAAACTGAAGCATTGTCCTTAATTCTGACTAGATGTTTCTGTTTTGAAGTAAGTTAGAAACTAATAATGTCTGAGGGCAAGCGAAGTGATGTCTATAAGTTTATGTAACGAACCAATATTTCCCCTTTAGTTCTTTGACCATGTGAAGACTGGAATTGAAGATGTGTGTGGACACTGGGGTCACAACTTTTGGAGAGATAAGTAAGAATGGCATTTAAAACTCCTTGTTACACAGGAGAGGCTGAATGAAGGCCGTTGGGCATCATATTTCATTTTCAGCATTTTATTCTTGAAAGCAGATGGTTGTTTTTAGAACATGTGGGTTACAAAGGGAAAGCAGCAAAACAATGTCTTTTTACTAAACCACAAGCAAATAGAACAAAAGCTGCAGCTGGGGAGAAAGGCAGCCCTCTGCTCCCAGGGTAAAGGATGGTACCTTCTGAGGGTGCATGTCCTCTCCCTGTTTCTGACTGTTTCACAGCATTTCCTGTATGTCTGCCGAGCCTCTCATCCCACCCGGCTTTCCTCCTGCAAATTTTATGTCTCTACGATGTGTGTTAAGTGAGGGGTTAGTTCCTTCTTTGGTGGGAAACGTAGAAAAGCTTGGGGACTTTAGGAAGATCAAGGCACTAGCTGGCAGGACGTGTGTGTGAGAGAGCTCCTAATGGCAGGCAGCTCCACAGTTCTTGATGGTATTATTTCAGGCTTAGTGTCGCTTAAGAAGATTGCACTGACAATACCTGAGTAAGTTGCGTTTTCACTTCACCTGCTGAATCATCATCATCATTGGGTTGGATCTAACTCCTTTTTCTCAGAAGCACACTCTTTTACACCCAAATCCTTTAGACCCAAAGCATGGGCATTGCTCACCCACCTTCTAGTCACTGCTCCAACAAAAATTTAAGTGTTTTATGCAAAGAGGAATAGCACCAGCAGGAAGGGCTGGGAAGAGCCCTCTCCAAATGTTTGAGGGCAGCACAGTGAAGACACTCTCCGGACAGATGCATGACATGGACACAGCTTTCCTTTACTCAGCCTGGTTCTCCTCCAGTCTGCATGGGATCTTGAATTAACAGATTACGGAGCAAAGGAGGGTCCCACCTCTTCAGGACCTTCAGACCCAAATTGAAGAATAATTTCAGAATGGCTGGAGGGCAATATATTTTCTGACAAACAAAATCACCCCAGCTGTAATCAGTATTTTTTTCACTAAGCATCCAAGAGGGTTGCAGTTGCTTTAGAGGAAGGGAGAATTTCCAGAGTTTTACAAAAGCAGGCTAAGATTTCAAAGAAAAAGCAGTCGGTGCAAATTTAGACCTTTTATTTGTTATTACAGTAAATATTTAATGTTCTCTTTGTCTCGATGGAAATGGAGAATTAAAAATAATATTTTCTAATACCACAGAATACATAAAAGTTAAAAGTTGCTGCTAGGGAGACTGTCCATTAACGTATTACCCAAAACACAGGTTAAGACTGTCTATCTGAAGCAAAGATGAACTTGACCCTTTTTTATGTTACTCAGCAGTAGGTTGTTAATATGAACAGACACATTCCCAGGGAATAGACTCCTTCACAATTGCATTAGCTACAGTGTATTGGCTTTCCTTAACTAGGCACAGTAAAAATTAACTGGTTGGGTTGGTTTGCCTCACGTACAGGTTTAAAAAGTTTGACAATAAATACCTGCGAAGACTTCTAATCCGGGAGAACCAGCCAAAATCCAGCATTGTTTCTTTATACAAGAAGCTGGAAATCAAACATGCCATCGAGATGGCAGAAAGCGGAATGATAAGCAAGGTCCCATCGTCGGTGTCTCTCAGGTAAGCAAGCAATGCCAGCACGGCCGAGCATTTCAGCTGGGTCACGTAATTTATTTCCCAGCCCAGCTTGTAGGCAGGATAATCACTTTGACTTAGGACACTTTGTGTCCAAATGTCACCTGAACAGTGAGCAGATACGAAACGGGAGCATTTTGCCTGCAGCTCACGCATGAAGCACTCGGTGAGCTGTGCTTGTCCAGAGCGTGTACTTTTACAAGGGCAGCTGCTCACGGGAACATTGATTTGCCACGGAGAGCAGAGCTGGATTTGAACCAGTGCCTGCCCATCTGCTGTGAATAGCTATGGGTGAAGCCTGAGGGGCATTTTGAAAAGTACCTTAATCAAATTTACAGTTTAACATAATTTTTATCAAATTTTGGCGACTGAGTTTTGGGCCTTACCACTGACTCAAATGAGATCAAGATTTCATTCCTACATGTTAATGTTTTCACCTGTTCCTCGGTTGTTTTGAAATGTTGTTTCCAGCTCTAACAAAGGAAATAGTTCAAATGTAATTCCCAATCACAAAAATAAAAACATTCTTCCTCTCTCTCTCTTTTCTCTATTTTCCTTTTTCTATCCTGCCACAGTGAATATCATGAAGGAAAGATAAAGCCCCTTTCTCCCACTGAAATGGAAAACATGCGGGAAATATTAACAAAGAATCTCTACCAAATACGTCATCGAGTAAGGATGAAGTTTTGCATACTTAAATATCCCACTACTCTCTGAATATACTGATTACTTTCCTAACATATCTTTGGGCTAGTACATCTGCTGTACCATAGCGTAATAATTAATGCTATTATTTACTTCAATTGCCTATGAATCCATGTCCTAGGATATGTGTAGGAACATATTCATACTCCTTTATGCAAGTAGCTTACTTGATCTTACACTATTGACAAAGCTTAACGTTTCTGCCATGTTACCTGCAATACACTTACATTATTTAAAAAGGATCACAGGTGCAAATTGAACCCGACACTGTCCACTTATATCAGCGTTTTGCTTACTTCGTGATATGGGGTGAGATTTCCCATTTGCCTCCAGTCGTGAAGTTGTTTGTATTGAGAGCAGAAGTGATGAGCTGGAAAAAGAGTGAAATAAAAGCAAAAGGACATTTCACATTTACCCTCCTGTGGCTAAGTAGTTTGAATGCCTGAGCCCTTGGAAAACATTCAAAAGTGGAGCAAGCTTCAGCTTGCTGGGGGTAAAAATGACTTCCCCCTGGGTGACTCATCTTATCGCTTTCAAGTGTGCGTCCTCTATTGACGTATTGACTGAGCTTAGTACAGTGTGGGGGTAAACACTGTATTAAGCCAGCTTTTTCCAATTTCTCTTTCATTATAAATATCAGCAGGTTAAAACAAAACAAAACAGGTGCTTATGAAGCAGATGACTAAAAAAATGCTGGCATAATTACCGTTCTTGTTCTTAATCATCTGCAATGTGGTGTTGTTCACAAGGATTTATGATGCTTATTAAAACATTAAAGCAAAGAGCCTCTTTTGCAATGTGCATATAGTTCAACACATTTGACGTTACGCTTTTCAGAATGTGACCACTGTTCTTATATTTCAGACAATGTCATATAACCGACACAGCCTGGCTGCAGATGCGAGCGAAAAGCAAGCCAAAGAAATTCTGATCCGTCGCCGGCACAGCCTTAGAGAGAGCCTGAGGAAAACGAACAGCCTGTCAAGAGAAACACCGGTACTTGCATTTTGATTGTTGTATAGAAAGCAGTGCTTTGTAGCTAAATGTCATGCAGAAAAAAAAGCTTCTGAAATGCAGAAAAAATAAATCCTGAATTTGGAAGACAACTGCATGTGTAATGTCCCACTTACACCTTGAGTTGCACCCATGGGCTCCTTAATTTGTGTTAACCCCTTCAGCAAAGCTTCAGTCTTGCAGAATGTGATACAGGAATGGGATCTGCTGCCATAATTGTATCTCAGACGAGCTGAACAGGCTCTGTACACCGTGTACTTAGTATTTTGATGAAGCATGGATGGTCGAGGTCGAAAATGAATTTGAGATGGACAAACTACTTACAGTATGCTCCAAAATATGGGAAAGAGAACTTCTGATCGAGTCAGTTCGAGTGAGCTCTTTGAAAAATGTTGTGGGCTCTCTAGTATTCATAAAATGTAGTCAGGACTTCAGGTTTTGACACAGAATACACAAAACCCCCTCTGCTTACAAGAAATGCTGTGGCATGATAATACTTGGCTCTCTGAGGCTATCCTGCAATACATTCACTGTAAACTTCAGATCATATTTGCATGGAGCACACCGATTCAGCAGGGAAGCTGATCCCCCAAATCATCTTCCCATTTTAGGTATCAGGGAAATTAACCATCCTATACACATGCATTTTCATGGTACAGGAATACGTAGTGACTGTTGTTTTCTTTGCTACAGCTCTCCTTCAGCAGCTGAGGCTGGAATGATGTCTCCAATAAGTGCTATATCTCAGTTGTGATCATTACCAGGGCTACTGTGGTGTTAATTGTGACAATAAGTCTGTTCCTGAATGATTTTACCCCTCTCAACCACAGTTACGTATGTTGCCTTTGTCATACAAATAAATTATTTACTAGGTGGAATAATGAAGAGACTCGACAGGATTGAGACATTTTTGGGGCAGGGAGAGAAACAGGGTGTCTGACAGCTTTTTAAAATGCACAGGCTATAATTTAAAAAATAATTATCCCTGGATAAATCCACCGCAGAGGGAAGCATAGTGGTCCTGAGCAGCACAACAATATCTGAAGAGGAAAAATCTCTCATGGAAAATAAATTTCCTTTCAGGTTCCCTTTGAGCGTGTAGCAATGAAGGATACAAGCAGAGGAGAGCTGGTAGTCTGTAAAGGTTTTAAAAAAATCTTTGTGACAAACGTAAGAGGGGATGCCCTTGAGAAATTTCTGAATTTTAAAAAAAAGCAACCTGTCTTGGAAAGTAGCTCTCATGTTCCAGGAAGTATGAGGTGTGCTCTGCTCCCAGGGCCTTTCGAGCTTAGTCTTGGAAAAACAAGGATTTTATGCCCTGAACTGGTAAATGATCACGCTGGTGCCTAACTTCCCCATCAACTTCAGTGTGACTAGTCAGGTGTATAAAGTCATTTATATGTATAAAGCGCTTGCAGGATCAGAATACAGATTAGTTCTTGTGCCAGAGCTTCAGTCTCAACCTAATTTTTGCAGCTGACTAATAAAATGTTTCAGAGTGGAGTTGCATGAAGTGATGCCATGCTTGCAGCATTTGCCTTCCTTAGGAAAACCTCTGCAGGTAAGGTTGAGGTTAGAGAGTGTACATTTATTAACTTTGATCTCAGAGGGCATATCATCAGACTTTCCTTTGATTAAGCTGCTTGAGATTACTCAGTCTTTACCTTAGTTAGCACAGACCTCAACCAGCAGTGTTAACTTGAGTGTGTAGTAAAAGATCACATATTAGCTAATCCCAAACTACTCTCTAGCCCTTTAGCTACATAAACCCATCCAAACCTCAGTCATGTACCTTAAAATACATTAAGCAGGTACTTCAGTCTGCAGTAACTTAACATTTCTTGTGTTTCTTGCACACAGGCACCTGCAAATACAAAAAGATTCCTTTCACTTCCTAAAAACACTAAACTCCCAGAGAAACTACGCGTGAGAAATAAAACATCTTCCAGAGGTAATGAAAAATTTTCTGCTGTCTCTTACTGTGCTGCAGTCATTTTGCCTACGTAGAAGGAAGGTTTTTCTAGGGATGACGTAGATAAATCAGCATGCTAATTTTCAAATAAATATTAAAAGTTTTACGTGCAGATGCTTTCATTCTAGAGTAAATACCTTCATAGCATATTTCTAGGTGTTGGATATTCCTAGAGTGTTAAAAGCGATGGGTCTTGAAGCAGGTATTTGAGTGTAGAGAAATATCCCGGCAAGCAGAGTCTTGCGGGGCTTTCTCAGCTCAAATGCCGTTGTGGCATAATCCTCCCAGCACATCTCCTCATGTGAGCAGGCAGCAGCCTGAAGCACTTCTGCACCAGGAACACTGCCTGGCTCATTGGCCTTGTCTTTATTCCATAATGTCCAGATCTCTCTTGGATTATGAGCCTTTTTGGTTTCTTTTATTACTGGGGTCAGGGTAGAGGACACTGCTCTGAGAACCAAACCAGAGAGGAGAATGAGGACATGAGGTCTGGTTTATAGTTCTCATGAAGAACTTCTCAAAATGCTGTGATTTACAACCAAAATGTCTTTTTTTTTTTTCTGCCTAAACTCACAGATGTTTTATATTGGACTTCTTGAATTCTAACAAAAAAAAGAAAATCTGGAGGAAGACAACCATTTGATGTGAAAACTTTCCCCAGTTCTCTATATTACTTTAGATTATTACTGGTTGCATTACCATGCTTATACCATGCTCAGGAGCATTTCCTTTCATGACAAGCAACCATCAAGATCTCTTGCTGGGAAGATTAAATCTCTGCACAGTCACTAAAATGTCCTGATCCCCACCCCAAGTAGTTTCCCACTCTTCCAAATTAATTTAGCAGTAGGCCATGTTTTTATCTGTTAATAATTACATCTTTGCTTTCCTGCATGTAGGATGCCTTTTATTCTGTAGTTATGTATGCAGAGGTCACCTACTGTCACCTAGAATTAAAGAGGAAATGTGCCTCCAGATTATTCAATTGTCAAAAAATATATTATTTGACATATTTAGGGGGAAAAAGCCTGCAAACACAGTCTGATGAAGACCTTCCTTGATACATAATTATATGGGTGAATGGACAATTATGTGGTGATATATTTTGTTGACCCCTTCCTCACCTTTTTAAAAGAAATAACGTGTAGGGTACTAATGGAAGTTGTTCTTATGACAGTTGCACAATACACAGTGCTTTGCTTTGATATGTTTAGCTGACTTAAGTGTAAGAACAAATCTGAGGCATTCATAAATGATTGTTAAAATGATTATCAAATGACTGAAGTGTGCAAGTTTTGATGAAGATGTTAATCAATATAAAAGAAGACTGCTGGCGAAAATATATGCACATGTACACATCCAGAAAGTTTCCAGCTTGGTTTACCTGATAGCGATCATTTAAGAGCATTCCCTGAAGGATTATGCCAGCTTTCCTTTGACCATTTTTTACCCTGCTCTGAGGGGGTGAAGGAGTCTGCAGCACTTGCAACCTGTGAGATTTGCCCTGTGGATTTTCTTTGATATCTTACATTCAGGCGTATTAAGGATGGGGCGTTTCCTCCCATCTGTACATTGACCTTGGGAGAGCCTTTGCTCAGTGGAGTATTGATGCTCTTTTTCCAAAGTCAAGTCTCTAGAGCCCCTGTACATGTTGTGCTCTGCAAATGCCTCTCAGATTAGATTTCATGGGATGCGGGGGTTAGAAATGTCATTTTTGATCCTGCGTGGATGTAAATGGGGACTAGACCCCAGGTAGTTCAGAGAGAGAGAGTTTTTTCCATGTCCAGGGCCAGAAGTGGGTAAATGCCAACTCAAACAGGAGGGCACTTGGTCGTTAAGGAGCGGCTGAGTGAGGGCTTTCTAAAAATCACAGTTTGAGGGGAGGGATGTTTGTAAGTCAAATCTTTCCTCTGTCCTGGCAGAGTTACTTGTCTTACTGGGCCTAATCAGAAAGCACCAAATTTAGGAAACACGGGGAAACTTTCTTCTATGTGTGCTAGTGCTCAGTGTGCTGTTATTTGAATGTTCCTGAAAGAGTAATATTCTGCACCTAAAATTTTAATTTTGTTTTCAATTGACAGTGGGTGACAGCAGTGACTCTGAGATGGATGCCGCTACCACGGTGCTCAATCTAAGACCCAGAGCAGGGAAAATCTTGAGAGACCAGAGACTGAGACAGCAGAGGCCAGCGCCTGAGTTCAGGGTAGAGTGGAAGAACGAAGTTGACGGGAGCCAGGCTGGACGAGGAGAGCAGCAGGAGCCAAGCGCCTTGCCTCAGCCGTCCATTGGGTTCAGGCAGCCGCTGCTGACGAGACCAAGATTTGGCACTTTGAGCAGGGAAGATTTGACTGCAGACCACGGCTCAGCAAGACCTGTGCCACCACCACGGTTAGTTAGGCAGGCTTCGCAAGGGGAAAGGCAGAGAAATAAGCCTGAGAACCAGCCATACTGAATATAGCACAAAGGGAACGATTGGTAATAAACCATGGACGTATCGAATTAGGATTCTAAACTATCTGATCAGACTATGGGATCCAGTAAAAAAAACCAAACAAGCCTCAGTGTGGGTCTAACCACTTCCATTAGGGTAAAGTCAATGCCATTAACTGAGTGAAAAGAATACTGGAACAATTGCAACGCTGAAGACATAAAAAAAATTAATCTCTTTTATAAATAACTTATGGCATTGCTTTAATTACATTATTTCCACTATTAAGATAGGATGGAAATGTGCCTTATCACATCATCTCTTGTGGAACCGAGTCATGCAGGTTCAATACCCAGTTATCCATTGAAAATCATTGTTGAAGGTCTGGTGATAAATGGGTTCTTAAAAAATTTTTGTATCATTTCAGATTTTATTTATAATCAAATAATACTTGTTTTAACCAGAGCTTTAATATGAGTAACACTGAAAATTGCACAATGCACCTATAATATAGACTTTGTAAGAAGAATATATTCCTGAAGCCCAGTTTGTTCGAAGAGCTGTGATGCAGAAAAAGAGGAAGAAAAGGAACAAGCTGTAGGAGCAGAATTGCAATACTGTTTATAGAAAGGAGTTGCAACAGAGATGAGACCTGAATAGCTTGAATTTTTGCTTTTTGAATTTTTGGCAATGTTACCTTTGATAGGTACTGAGGATTACCAGAGGAAATCTGAATTACCTTGACTTTCACTAATGTCAACAAGAGCTGAGAGCACCTAGCAGGACACCAGAAGCCCTAAAAAGAGAAAACTTCAAGCAGATAAATAATGTTCTTATTCAAAATTGCTTTTTTCACCTTAGTTTCTCGGTTGCAGTGCAAACACAGCAGTAGAATAGTTGCAGAGTGCTACACGTAGACAATGTGAGCAGTCTCCTGTTTGAGGCAGGGACCACTGAGACTCAAGAAAGCTTGTTCGCTCACGCTTGTGACCCTGGTCAACTTGGTTTACTTTTTGTTTCCTCATCTGTAGAAGGGGAAAGATAATCTTTTCTTTGTCTGAGCTATGCACTCCAAGGGACAAAAATGTTCCGTCTTATTTGTTTGTACAGAAAAGAAGCACAGCAGGGCCCTGGAGTCAGTTGAAGTCACTATGCACCTTAATAACACCCATAAGAAACACGGACTTCTTCATCCTAGCATCAATGGCTGCCATTTGAGTGCATACGGGAAGGGAGGGTGCATTAAAATAAATGATACTTAACTGTAGCTCTCAGGAATTTGCACTTTCTGTCCCACTTAATCTGTCTTAAGTTTTGAGCTTGCTTTAGCACAGATACACATTTCAGCACAATGCAGAAATACTTTTCATTCTACTTGTTACAAGATTGATAACTTTTGTTGAAGAATGTATACTGTGAAATCATAACTCTTATTTTTCATTAGCACATTTCTACATCTGTGGGCAATAAGATTCTTTTTATTTAAGCTTGTTTTGAAAGAACTATTAAAAATCATTTTCCTTTTAAAATCACAGGGTAGATTTCTTTCAAAGGTTCACAGGTGGGGTTGATAAATCAGTTTTATAAATGGGGATTTAACACTTTCCTTTTTCTGACAGCTTTACCAAAATATTTATTTCATGTATGTATTTGAAATGTAGACCTTCTTAAACTCCTTTATTGGTACAGGTCTTTTAGTCTTTTTCCTCTGTTCCAGCTATGGAAGTTTTTGCTGTGTGTCAAATGCAAAGTCTAAGCTGTAGAGGGATGGCTATGTGGACCCTAGAAATCTCAGTCAGATGTTCATGGCTATTCTCAACAAATGATTTTTTGTGGAAGGCAATACTTAGCTATTTTTTAATGATCCTCTCCTGTTTGGAAATAAAACTGGATACAAACAAAACCAGCAAGCTTTGGAAACAAATTTGAATTTGTCTTTCAACAGGAAAACATGTTTCATCAGTAAAATTGTCAGTGAGTACTCTGTCACTGCATTATCGGGATCATGTTTGAATAAGAAAGAAGCCTTCAGTTTAGATTTCAGTTTTGAAACCACATCGTGCTTGCAGATTGGACTGTTTAGATTAGGTGTTTTGTATTCAGGCCCATCTGAAATCTGACCAATTAAATAAATGTGAAGTGTTGCACATCAACATCTAGTTTACGCCCTGTGGAGCTTTCTCGTTCATGTGCTGGTGAATGATCAAGCAGTTGGCTTGTATCTGGAAAAGCTGCCTTTTTTTTTTAAAAGGGTGTAATTTTTTATGGCACAGTTTTAAATAATGAATGCAGGCTTCAGGAACCTTACTGCTTTGCTGGTTGTCTGTTAGCACAGCGCGTGCTCCGGTCATTGGTACTTCAAGCAGCTGCCCCATAGTACAAGCACATCCAGTTGGAGGTCATTTTTATGAAACACGGTCTTAAGCTCTTGGTGCTTCAAAACACGCTAGCTCGTTGTTACCCTTTGAAAGCACTTTGAGATCGACAGAATACGAGCATCAAGGCAGATCTCCAGCATGGTTGCACTGTGAAGCAGAAATCACAGGTCTCATGGGACTCTTTGTCTCCTTGCAAGTGCTCTCCCTTCCTCACTCCTGCTTCTCCCACCCTCTTCGGGCTCTTTTCCACTACTGCTGGGTCAGACCCTCGTCGCCTCTGGGAACTGCTTTCCTGGGTGTTCTCCTTTTCAGTAGCAATGACAGCAGCAGGTGACACAGGCTGTGCCCCAGGTTGCCCTTCTCAGTCAACTCTTGTTCTGGTTTGGGTCAGAGGTTTGCCTTTTCCTATCTTTTTTTTTTTTTTCCTGCAAAGGAAAAACACGTTCAATAGCACTTTTTGATCTTTCTAAAAGGCCCATTTAACTTTAGCTTGGAGAGGAGACGTTTCCTTCATGTTGTATCGAAGAGACTTTGTGCTGGAGAATGAAATGCCCGATAAATCTGTCCTCGAGCACCATCTGATGGGGAAAGTCATGTATTGACTGGGGACGTGTTCCACTTTTCCAGGAAACCCCTTCTTCAGCAGTGACTGGAAAACTCACCAAATCCACATACAATTTTTTTGTTTCCAGATCCCCAGTACACTCTGTAGTATTGATATTTTACTGCCTTGGTGAGGAAGCACAATGCCCAGTTGTCCAGTTTTAGGGACAGTAGGAAAATAGGTATGTTACACTCTGAGTTAGGGTTTTCTGAGAATTTCTTTCCCCCTTCAGCTGCTGAGGCCTATAAATTGAAAGTAAATAGGATAAGAAAGTAGGTACAGCAAGGGCTAGAGAGTAGATAGACATCCAGTTATCTGTTTTAAGCAGATACTTGAAAGAGAAAATGAGAATAATTTGCCGTAAGTGGCAAAATTTTAAGGGCTGTCCTACTCGGTACTAAATTATAATGCAAGCTCCACTAAAACCACAGGTGTTCAACAAAAGAAAACCATGCTGCATAACGATTTAGAAACTTGAGAATATCATTCTCCACTGAAGCCACATAGAAATCACATGGAGAAACAAAGTTCAAAGTTTGGCCAAAATAACATGCATGCTGTTACGAAGAGTTTCTTGGCGTCTCTGGGAACAAAAGCACTGCACCCTGCATCACCTTTTTCAAGAGATGCCAAGTCCACCAGTTCCAGACAGACACCAGCAACATTTGAAGGCTGATGCTGCAAGAAATGCTTCAGCTGCTCACCGTTTCCAAAATTGTCTTAAGTTCTGCCAGCATCTCCCAGCTCCTGAAGAAAAGATGAAGGATTTTGAAATTGGCTGGAGGAATGCTTTTTGTACAAGAGCTCTGAGCCTATAAAAATACGCTTCTGAATATGCTTAAAACGTGGCATCTGCAATACCCAGCCCCAGCCAGGCCAACACGAGACTGGGGGCTCAGGCCAGAAAACCTGATGGAGGGTGTATCAAGTCCAAGCATGAGAAGGAGGAAATGCTTTAGGACACTGAGAAGTCACGCACTACCCCATTCTGGTGCTATTTAAATCCGGGAGAGATAGGAGGACTAACAGTCCTTCTTTTATCCCTCATTTTAGCAGATCATGATATAACTTGCACTTTCTAGGTAGACCTGCAGCTGTGCTTGACACCCTCAGTTGTGTGAACCACCACGAGGAAGCTGTCTTACAACTTCCAAGTCAAAGAGTTCCATCTCCCTCTATTAGATGGCCAGCTAAATGGGGAGCTACTTTAAAAAAAATGCATGGCAACTTAATTCTCCTCTGAATAGTTGAAGGAACCTTAGCATTTAGGAGTTAATCACAGTTGGGGCTGGAAATTGTCCCTCTTGGATACTGTACTGAGGCACTTGAGAATCTTACCCATCAGAAAAATTCTTGCAGGTGGTAAACAAATCTTCTAACAGGACAACAAGATGGGAGATTGGGTTAGCATCATTCCTCTCCCAAACTGGCACACACTGATGCTGTTCCCACACAGCACTGACATCCTTTGGAAGCCTTTTTATCCTGTGGCATTTGACAGAATATGAGGGACCAAGATTGCAGAAGGGAAAGCAATAGTTACACTGGCTGCTTTGGTGAGTCTTACTGGTTCATGTTCTGAAATGTGCTTGGGTTTAAATTTGTGAGTTACAACAGCACCCAAATTGCCACAGGCTTTGTTTCAAAAAGTGATTTTTTTTGCCACAAAAAGGAAAAGGCATTTTAAATATCCCAGTTTACTTCATTTATTTTTTGTATCTAAGACCTCCTATTTATTACAAATTTGACAGAATGGAAGAGCAGTTCCTTATTGTGTAGCACATCTCAAAAATAGTTCTTTGATGCTAATTTAGGATTTAAAATAACTAGAAATTTGGCTTCCTTTCTCATTGTAAGTTAACACAGCCATTTTTCAAGACTTCCCTTTAAAACAAGCTCTGCAAAACTCTTTCCATTTTTGTGAGAAAGAAGGCTGAGCGCCACTCACAATCGTTTGATTCTCAAAGTTCAGGCTCCAATATACTCCCTTAGAAGATTCATGATCTTTGTGAACGAGTCTTCAAAATTACAGCAATAACAGCACAGTCAAGTCTTGGGTTTTCAAATCCCAAAGCGCCGAGCTGTAAAGCATCACTTACCCAGGGGTATTCCACAGCACCCATAACCAAACGGGGGCTGACAGCACCTGAACATACCCACAGAGGTTCTCATCAGCTAGAACGTGGTGGCATTAGAGAGTGCTTTTCCCGTTTTGTTGCTGCATTATCTGCTCAAAAATCAACCTGTTCTCAGAAGACGAGAATCGTACTGACCTCTGCAATGGTGCTGCGCTGAGGAAATCAGCGAAAAGAAAACAGGACAAGAAGCTCAAATCTGCAGAACTGGTATGTTTATAAAGGATCTCTTCAAATGTATGCAGCATACACCAACATGGAATAAATCTTACATCTGCTTCGTCATTTAAAAGCAACAAAATCAGTACATATCATATGCTACCAGCCGTTTTACAGAAATATATTACTATATTATATACACAGCGTCTTCAACATCAGCTGATCGTAAAGGTCAGAAAAGTAGTCACTGTTAAAAAAGTGAAAATTTCAAAAGGTAAAAAGCAAAAAAACCCCAAACCCAACCCTGCCTACAAGCCCAACAAAACCAACCCAAAAACTACAGTAACAGCAAGCAAGAGAAAAATCTTAATTTGTAGTAATTTGCAGGTAAAAACTTTCTCTTTAGTCCATACTCAGATCTCTGTTTTGTTGCAGTCTTCAGATACCACAACTGGATTCAAGAAACTGCCGAGTAATTCCGTAAAGCGCACTAGACTGAAGCCAAAAATAGCTGCAACTGCTCTTCCCACAACTTAAAAGGGGGAGTCACACCTCCTCATCTCCAGGGATGTCATTTACTCGTCACTCTCTGAACTAGCATGGTTACGGCAACTAAGAGACCACACTGGGGATCCAAACATGGTCTCCAAGCACTACATCGGATAAGTTCTCCATTTTCTTTTCTGCCTTCTTTTTCATTCACTGTCAAGCCACTTTTTGGTTGAGTCCTTGGCTCCTGTGTCTTTTATGTGAAAAGTACACAGACTCAAATGATCGTTTTAAGAAACAGCTTGAAAAAAAAATAATAAATCTGCGCTTCATGTTGACTTGACCACCTCTGTTTTGTGCTCTGGTTTCAGCAGAGGGAGAGGGGAAAAAACATAGCGACAAAATGATAGACCTGGAATGTCACTTCATTTGATTTCTATTCCTTCAAAAAGAGGGGGGCAACTTTTCTGTAACTGAGGCTTTACAAAGAAGAAACGTTTCTGCAGCACTTCAGACATAATTTTGGCCTACAAGTAAAAAATTTTTCTTCTGTAACATCAGTTACAACATGTCCCTAAGACCACAGCCTTCCACAGATTTCCCAATTTGATTATTTAATTTCATTTTTATTTAGCATATATGGAGAACTATTTTTCAAAATAAAACAAAAATATCTGCTGATTGTGGAAAGCACATTTTTCACTGACACATACAAAACCAGTGAGGTTTTGAAGTTTTTATAAGCAGAAAAGCAATATTCAGGCAGCTGTATATGTTAGTATAAACTGAATTTTATGGTGTTTACAGAATTCAGCTTTCATCAGTGCAGCAACTTAGAAGGGTAAATGTTGTGTTACCTCATATAACCAACAAGTATAGTAAAAAATACTAAATCTTTCATTTGTATTAATTTCTAAGTTTTTTTTCCCTACTCTTTTCCTTCCCCCCTTGCTGTAGTTGCAAAACAGAAGTCCCTGACTTACAGAAGGGTGGTTTTATGTAAGGAAAAAAAAAAATCATTTTTAAAAGATGGAAAGAAAGAAAATAGGAAATTTAGGGCACGAATGTTTTGGGGCATCTACCCAGCAAGACAAGAGGAGATAAGACACTTGACAGTGCCTCAAGTTCCTAGGGAGAAATGAAACACAGATTATTACAATAAGGAACTCCGAGGATATGTACTGAAATCATAGCAGTAATAAGACACACACTCATTATGTCAATATATAAAATTAAAACAACTCTGAATTCTATACATGTTCCCATAGTGCTGCCACTAGAATCACTGAGGTTTCAACAAGGCTTTAAATGATAGCAGGCACTGNTAAAACACTGTCTATGACTCTCCTGAAGCAGCAATGCTATTTGCATGGATGTGTTCAAGGAGATAACTGAATTGTCTTTAATCAAAAAATCCCCCCAACAATTATACATAGTTGACTTTGTACTTTCATCAAGTAATATTAGGAAAAGCATATGGAACGTTAGCAGTACAAAATACATTTTTCATATGTTTCAAATGAAATGCAAACAGTGGTGACTGGCAAGTAATATGAGCTTGAACAGTAAACAGCACAGGAGAGTGCTACAACTCTCAGTATAGCTCTGAGAGTAATCTCTCATTAGTTAAGCAGTGCCGACAAATGAAGACTAAAATACCAACAAATAAACAGTCTTTCTCGTCACTGAAATGTCACTTATGCCTCCAGAGATGAGACAGAATGCATTAATCCAGATCCACAAACTACTGCGAGTTGCTCCAGCTCACCTTTAACAGTCATTCAAAAGAATTAAGAAGCAAATTTATTCTTAAAATGAAGATAGAAAAACTGCACAGGAAACATTAACAAATAATTTATGACAAAATTGCTCAGTAGAAGTTATTACTGAACAGAAACCACCAGTTCAAGTTTCAATAAAGCTTAAGTTCAGTCTCAGTTTCAGTCTGAATGATGCCATATTATTCTAAAATTGTCCATTTTAGGCCTTCTAATACATGAAGTTAGCATATAGCCAATCCTGTTACCTGGGAAGGACCAGGAATCAGCAGGGGTCGGATGGCTACCCCAAGGTGCCTAATCATGCTGTGCAGCAAGTTTTGTAGAGAAAGTATGCTTAACGAATCATGTAAGCAAACACCCTGTTAATTAAGCTACTGTCACAGCAGACAAATGGCAGCAGACCACAGCGTAAGAAATTAAGGCTAACGAGCTACATTGCAAATTCTTCTTCTGATTAAACAATAAAAATTCACCTCTGATTCAATAATGAGAAACAACTTCTGTCTTTTAACAATCTGTCAATCTAAACACTGTTTCAAATGCGAGCTACAAGCAGGATTTGTGTATTTCCCGTCGTTCGTTTTTTCCCTCCAAAAAGGTTAAGAATTCCTTACAAATCCCAGCCAGTACAATATAGTAAGACCTGTCCCTCTCACAAGTGTTCTAGTGGTACCAGTTAGAGTAACATTTGTCTGGAGTTAACATCCCTGCAGCAGAAATATTTGTATGTACTTGCCTCCACGCGAACATAACGTGCCCTCTTAAAAGATCCTGTTACTACTGTACAAGTCTGGCAGGTGTAAGCATCGCCCCAGGCTGATTCACTTTCCCTCTCCCTCTCCTGTAAGAGATCTCTATGCAATCCAAATTTGCAGCTATTGATTTTTTAATTTAACATTTCCGTGGCTACAGTATTTTTGTTTGTTCGCATTCATTATCAGAATAGCTACTAAAGCTAGTCCGACCCCTAGACTTGGGGGGCCACAAGGACTGAACTCCTGAGCAATTCCAGAAAGGAGTGGGGCAACTATACGTCCCACTGATGTCACAGACTGTCCAACACCCAGGAGCGTACCGCTGGCCTCATTCCCACCAATGGTCAACTCAAGATCAATGATACAAGTACGACCTATAGTAGTTGAAAAGGCTAGGAACGTGGAAGACAAAATGACCATCCATATGCTCAGCGCTGACGCATACAGGAGAATCAACGTGCAGGTAAGAGTGCTGGAGTGCAACAAAATTCTGTAAGTGTTGTGCTGATAGAGTCTTGTTATCGGTCCAAGCACACAACCAGCCAGGACTCCTAGTGCACTGCTATAACTCATTAGGTATCCAGCAAACAAGGGTTTCACCCCAAATCGCTCCTCCAAGGCCAGACTAAAATTACTATAGTACAGCAGTATAGCAACAGACATCAGCAACCGCACTAAAAATATATCCCACAGATCAGAGCACGCAATTCCTTTAATCCTCCTCAGCACCGTTGCAACTTGGATCCACGGAGACTGGAAAAGACCATCCCTTGCCATAGCTCCATTAGTTGCTGATTTCAAGTGCAGGTCACGATTTGCTTTTGCTGAGAAACTGTCTGTTCCTTTGTTGCCTCGTTTATGTTCCCTATTGCCAGTGTTTTCTTCACTCCAGGGTAACATCCAGACAAGACCTACGTAGATCAAGAAATTAGCTGATTTCATTCAATTGCATTGACTTTACATGGAAGACATTAGTCTGATTATAACTTTACTCAGTGTAAGGATCAAAATTCAAAAAAGGACTTCAACAATCATTTCACTTAAAAAAAATTACAAAGATTAAGTCTAGCGTTATTCACAGCATCAGTTCAATTCTAAATGTGGTGAAAGCAAGGAAGGAAAACACTGAGGTGACACATTTGCAAAATATAAACAAATCTAAAGGCTAAAGCCAAAATTCTGATTTCTGGTCTTCAGCTTTGGGCATATTAAAAATTTACATTCAGACACAGTAATGGGAAAGTGATATATACAATACAAAGGAGAAGCATCTGGGCGTTAACCCGTTTCAAAATTCCCACCCTTGCACATAGGTTGAAATTCAAAGGTAGTAGTATCGGTATACAGAACATGTATGCCACAGATGATAAAACGCACCATGAATTCAAGGTATTACAAATGGCACAAAACCACAAAAGTGAGGAATGAAGGGACCCAAGATGCAAAACATGGCATACAACTTACCAGCATTCAGAAGGAAGATACAGGCACAGATGAAGGATGTTTGATAAAAGCCATCTTCCAACTCTGTAAGGTAGCCACCAACAACAGGCCCCAGAATGAAGCCCACACTAGAGGCTGCATTGAAGCGTCCCATTACTAAAGGGCGGTCTCTCTCAGAAACCAAGTCGGAAAGCAGGGCTTTAGAGATGGAGAGTGTGTGTTTGAAAATACCTGCAACATAATATAAACAAAATAATAAACACGTACTGCTCAGTCCAAAAGTTTAAAAATGACAGAAGCTATCTGAAATATCAATGGTCAAAACCTGTATGACTGGTATTTTTAAGATTCCATTAACCACAAATTTTTCAATGCTAGATTCATGAAGCACGTTGGGCCATGACCATCATCCTGGCTGTTGAAGGATTTGGACTTGGGAATCAAAATTATTCAGGCATCTGTGTCGAAGGAGTGCTCCTGCAGCCCTGCTGAAAGAAGAAGTAACTAATCTGAGTGCTGAAGCACACTAGGAATAAAACAGCCGCTAAAATAGGAACTTGTGGGTGGGTAATGGTTAAGGAGGAATGACTTGACTGTTTACAAACATAGCTCTGTACCAAGTTTGCTGAGTATGAAGATTTCCAGGATTGTAACACACCCAATTCATATGGGAAACTGGTGGGTGGCAAAAGAAAAGCACAGAAGGGTAAGCATACTGCAGGAATACTAATAACGGAATCTTTTATGTTCCTTCCCACTGACCAGGGCAATGCTGTCACCATCACAGTGCTGTTAGCATTAAAAAAGATTATCTCTACCAAATAATCAAATATCAATCAAATAATTCATTAGCACATTCTCTTTAAATTAAGAAACAATATTAACAGTTCCTAAATCAAAACTATGGGCCATAGAAGTGCCCTTTAGTAGATGCATTCATAGTAATAGCAATGCTTATTACATCAGAATATATGCAATAGGTGTTCAGCTATTTTGAGAACTCTCATAGAAACCCTAGCACAAACTTAGCTTCAGTGCTGCAAACTTGCATGCTTTTGCACAAGAGAAATATTCTGTTGAAGCAGTGACCTGAAATTTCAGGCAAATTTTGTAGTATCACTTTGAGGTATATTTTCAGCATGAGAAAAACCAATAATGCACATATCATTCCATTCTCAATTGCAAGTGCAGGCCAAGATTTCCAGCAGTGACCTGGTAAATTGTATACCTGTTATGACTAACCTTACAATAGCCTCTTTCAAGGAATTGGTGCACTCCTATTCTCAAAAAATTCAGCCATTCAAGGCGGCGTAAAAGTTGTGACAGTTGTTGAGTATACATTTCAAATTATTTTCAGAAAAAAAGTCATAAGAATATTTGATGTGTAGTGATTTTTCCATTACTAAGGTTCAGCTGGTGCTGCTGGGTGATGATGCTATGCAGCCATCCACATACCATGGTATCTTTAGTAGTAATTCTCAAGCTGAGAGTCCAGGGAATTTAAACTGCAAAATGCCAAGTGTTTACTCACCTACAGGGACTCTAGAAATGGCAAACAGGAACACAGTGGTGGACGTTCCAAGAAGGAAGTAACCCAGTGCACTGAGAAGAATACAAGCAAGCAGGGAATACCGTCTTCCTACTATATCACTCCAGCAGCCCTTTCACAAAGCAGGAAATTAAAATTAGCTTTTTATAACATTTAACTATGCACAGTGAACAATCAGTACTTCTAAATTAAATTGAGAAAAGAGGTCAAAGGACTGTCAGTGCTCAAAATCTGGAAGTCATGAGCAGAGTTCTGCCCTGCTGGCAGTACACCTGCTGAAACTATGATTCTATTTAAAAAAAATCATGTGTGGAGGTTGTTTTAAAAATAATTTCTCTCACAAAAGTAAATTCCTGAAATAAACACCATGAAATATTACTAGTAGGGGCCCTCCGAAAATGTTATCACAAGCAACCATTTGTTTGCATCAGTGGTCGCTATGTACTAGACACTTGTTGAGCATCCTAAAAGGAATGACCTTAGCTATAAGGAGTTTGTCATCTGAGCGCAGACAAGGAGGAAGTGGTTATGAGAAGGGCAAACGGTAAACTTGCATGTAGCATGTTTATAAATCAGCTTGATTCCAAACGGGAAGTAGGTTTTTAAGGAGGTAGGCAATGGTCTTGCAGTTCAAAGAAAATGCCACAGGATCATAGAAGCAAATTATCCCAGGTGACCTGCACATAATAAACACTGAAACAGTTTTTTCATGAGATGCTCAAAATCTGCTCTCTTGAAAACTACGAGGTACCAGGGTAATATTAAAGGTGCTCCTGGCTAAAATAGGGATCTAAGGTATTGATAGGTAAAGCATGCATTCAAGAGGTTTAGTCTTTGTACTCTTGCTTAAATTAGGATGTAAAAAAAAAAAAACCTAATAGAAAACAAAACCAAACAAAGCTCAAAGACGTAATGCATGAATTTAGGCCATATGGCAAATTACAAGGCACCGCTCACTAAGCAGGGAAAGCAAGCTCTAGATACCAGGCTTATGAAGTGCTGACTTGTGAGACTGCCTTTTGGACAGGCTACTGCATTAAAGGAATCTGCTTTACTAGCACCAACACTGAAGAGAACCCTGTGTGACAGCCACATGCTCAGTAATGTATCTGAGCTCAAACCTGGATTCTAGTTTTTGTCTAAAGACTGTACTCTGTTTAGTTCTGAAAAATCTGGCAATTCCCTGTAAAAGAAACAAACATTTTCCATGCAAACTAAAAACTGGATCCTCCATCCAAAAATGCTTATATGAACACTATAAACATTTTGAAAATGTCAAGAAACACTATTATTAACCTCATCCTTTTTCCCCCTAAAATCTATAGAAATACCAACATACTCAGGAATGTAGTGTTAGAACTCACCACAAATGTGCTGGAAAATAGTTGCATTATACCATAGAGAGATCCTAAAATAAACAAGTAAAATACCAATGTTAAAAATCAAACTTAATTTTTTTAAAAATGAAAACTGCACAAAATTTTAAATGAAGAAACATGAGAGAAATTCTGGGAATAATTTACTAGAAGAATAGGAAGAGGGAATAGGACAAACCAAGGGTGGAGTTTAGCACATAACCAAGGAAAGAGTTTCAGGAATGACAAAAAAAGAAAAACAAATACTGAAAACTTGTAAAACTATTTAGTGTAGAAGGATGTTGCTTTGTATGGTGTATTAAACAAAACAGACCTTGGCATTTATAATTGCCTTCTCAGAATCAGGAGAGAATTTCATTACTGGGAGGCACTAATTACTTTCCACTTGGCACTTCAACCTATTACAAGGCACAGCAGAAGCCCTGAAGAAACCACAGAACCTACTTTTTCATTTTGGAGGCTAAGACTTTAGCAGCAGTTCATGACAGAAGAGAATAAGCAAACAGAAGCAGAGAGAAACATCTGTCAGCCTCTTTAATTTATAAGAATACACCTCAAACCCCAATTTCTTTTAAAGTTAAAAATCAAAGCAGACTGTTGAAATGAAAACGTAGCTTTGATGAATTGCTGCTTAAAATAATGCTCTGACAACTCAGAGCAGAACCAGAATTATTTCACGAAAAGTGCTAAATCTCACCCAAAATAAAAAAGCAAGGTAATAAAACTGGTAACAGAGCCCATGTCAACCACAGGTAGCTATAAAGAATATCATATTTTTATCATTACAAACCATAAACAGCACTGTAAGATATAAATAAGAACTTTAGAACCACACAACTTCATCTTACTGCTTCGTTTTTTAAGGTAAAATTCCAAACCCTCAGAATTTACATGTAAGCACTCCTTGAAAATGATAAATATTTTGCCAAAAGGCAGCTGCAAGGAATTTAATCAAACTGGGAGCAATCATAGGCACTGGAAAACTCAGGAGAACCAGCTGCAGAAGTACTGTTTGCCTAGTTTGTAAATAACAATAAAACTAAAAGCAATGCCTCTGTCTCCCAAAGTTGCTGAACTGTAAATTCTTGGATGCTGAAAAGCATCTGTACAAGTGTTACTGCAAGGCTTCCTTGTTCTTTCCAAGAATGCTCTTTCCCAAGCATCTGCTTTGGGCTACTGTCAGTATGCAAGGTTGGACAGGTCTCACAGTACGGCTGCCCGTACAGTTTCACTTGGAAATTGGCCTCACTTTTTATTATGCTACTAGCAAGGAAGAGTTATGTTACAGCATCCAATGTGAAGTGAGGCATAATCCAGTTCACATTATCTTATTCTTTGGCAAATCAACCATGTACTGCAACTCACCTATTATTCCAGCAACTGTATGACTTGCTCCTAGAGATTTGATATGAAGGTTCATTAAAGGAACAACCATGCTCACACCAAATAAATCCTGAAAAGAAGGCAGGAAAAGTTTTAGAAACTGATAATTTCTACAAAAATGGTGGCAACCTGGCTTAGTAACAGTCAATATTTTTAAAAATTGTAAGTTATTTCTGTATCGACACAAGATTAAAAGAAAATTTTTCACGGCCAATGTGGTATGTTATAACCTCTACAATGCATACTGTATGTACAAAATTACAAAAACACAAACTGAACGATAAAGGATTGCCTCACAGAGGAATTAAAACTACGAAAACAGCAATTCTCTTTACCCCTCCGGATACACTCATTCTGCATCTATTTATTTAAACATTTAGTATTCCTTTAATATCTATTAAACTTTATCTGTTTAACAAGAAAAGTACTTGGTACTATTATTTTAAATGTAAAGTGGTCTGTAATTCCAGTTACCTGAAAATACTTTTTACTTGTGCAAAGAGAGTATATTTGGAAAATTTACAGTATTTTACCTCTCAACCATGATGGGGAAGAAGCTATGGTAGATCTAAACCTACCTACAGACTGCCTTTCTGTATAACTTGTGAAATGTAGTGAAAAGACAAAAACATGAAAAAAAGAAAAAGAAAGAAAAAAGCAAATCATAAGTGAAGAACTTTTTGTAAGAGGAGAGCAAAGGACACTGCCTATCCTGAGCAGTACAAGGATCTCCTACTCATTCCTTTTGATTTTTTATCTTTTGTTAAGCTAACTACAGTGACCCAGTAGTTCTTTCACTGTATGCTCCTGGCACAGCATACAGTGTCCTGTATCAGAGCAGAACCTTACAGAAGAGATCTATTGGAGCAGGACCACCTTTTATCAATGACTGCATGAGCCGAACTAGACTAGCCATTCATAGTATGCCCAAAGCCAGAATGACTGTACCAATGCTTATCACTAGGAAAATTCTCCCAGTCTGTCATTAAGTATCTTTTGATGGCTAAAATTGAGACTTGCAAGGTTAGAACCATTATTAAAGACATTAGCATGAGCAAACAGACCACACAACTTATGAACAAATTCAATAACACAATCTTAGAGCTCAATAAGCTATTCTAAGCACTCATGTGCACAATCATGGAATAACAGAATAATCCACTTGGAAGGCACCCTAGGAGGTCTCCAGTCCGGTTTTCTGCTCACAGCAGGGCCAGCTCCGAGGTCAGACCTAGTAGCTCAAGGCTTTATGCAGTCAGGTCTTGAAAACCTTCAAGGATGGAGGCTGCACAGCCTCTCTGGCAACCTGTCCTGCTGCTTGACTGTCCTCATGGTGAAAAAGGTTTTCCTTAAATTGAAACAAGAGGTTCTGACTGGGAATAAGACCTTCTCTCTCTCATGCCATGCAGCGCAGTGAGAAGCCTAGTTCCAGCTTCCTGTTAACCTCCTTGCAGGCAACGGAAAGGCAGCTGCAGGGCTCCTCTCAGCCTCTCCTCACAGGGTGTTCTACCCTGCCAACCATCCTGGTGGTCCTCCAGGGAACTCACTCTGACCTGAACATGGTGTTTTAGTCACAGCCTTGTGAGCACTGAGTAAAGGAGGATTGCTTGCTTCCCTGTTCAAATAGCCCAGGATGCTGCTGGCTACCTCTCCCCCAGGGCACACTACTGGCTAGCGTTCAGCTCACTCCCCCCGGGGGCCTTACCAGCAGAGCTGCTCCCCAGTCCATATATTTGGAAAGGGTTCTTCCTTCCCCAGTGCAGGACTTGGCAGTAGTCCTTGCTGAGTTTCATAAGGCTCCTGTCAGCTCATGCATCCAGCCTGTCTAGGTCCTCCTAAACTGCACTGCCTACTTAGGTGTCACCTGCAAACCTGATGAGAGGTGCAACGACCTCATCGAGGTCATCAATAGAGACATTAAAAAGGACAAGTCTCAGAATATACCCTGGCAGTACTAGACTTGTCATAGGCACGCAGGTAGGGCAAGATCCATTAACCTCTATCCTCTGAGGGGTAGTTATTGCTCATTTCACCTATAATTTCTTATGTCAAATGACAACTACACTGTATTTGCTTAGTTACAGGAAGCTTGCATCACAGGCAACAGCTCTTTATCACGGTATTTCACCACACTCTACACCCTCTAAAAGGACACTCACTCCTTGGTTGATTCCAGTGCGTACTCCATGCTCTGGGTCAGCAAGATATAACAGAGTTGGAGAAACACGGTGTTTAAAAGTGAGCCAAGAAGCAAAGCTCGTCCTAACACACCTTTCCCTGGAATATTTGCACCAGGACCCAAACCAACCAGATTGTTTCCACTTCCCAACCTAAAGACAGGTAAGAGAAGAGATCTACATTTCACTGTGCAAATTTGTACTCACTTTGTAGTCATTTTCCAAGTTATCCCTTTTAATTTTAAATTAATTAACTGACATTTTCCCAAGGCTTATGAATCACTGCAGAATACAAACCTTCTTTAAAGTTATACGCTATATTCTTTCAGTAAGGTGCTTTCTTCTAGAAGCATGGATTTTTTTTTTTTTTTGTTTACACCAACCACTGGTATTCCAAGGAAACAAGGAGCAGCTCTCTGATAAGCATAAGGCAAGACTTAGCTTTAAGGACACTGTCCTACTCCATTTCATTCACAGGATAAAAATCATACCTTCGTATCAAACTGCACGACTGTTTGCACAGATAAAACTATACAGCCGCTACAAACCACTATCGCTACAAACATTCCAACTCCAAAAAAGCAGTGAAGTGATGTCCCTCAAAACCCAGCANGGGGGCGGGGGAGGGGGGTGTCTGCCCCACTTCGGGCTTTGCAGCATCCCCTGACAACCCCGAGGAGACCTCACGGCTCCGAAACCGGCTGCGTGGCCGTTCCCCCCCTTCTACCTCCAGCACGGCCCCTCCAAGGGCTGCCCCGGAGCCGTGGGGCCCGTCAGCGGATCGTGTGAGGCGGGGAGGATTTCCCTTCTCAGACACGGCCGCCCGCCTCAGGCNAAGGGCAGTACCGCCGGCTGCCGCAGCCCGCCTTCCCGCTTACCAGGAAGCCCACCGCGTAAAGGCACCGCACGAAGCGGCCGGACGCCGCCGTCGACCTCCCCGCCGTTCCCCGGCCTCCATCCTCCTCCTCCTCCTCCTCCATTCGGCCAGCGGCGGCCGCCGGCCCGCGCCCCTGAGCATGCGCAGTGCCGGCGGCGCGGCGGGAAGGTGGAGGCGGTGGGGCAAGGAGCGGGGCGAAGGCTGGTGTTTTGTTTGCCTTAACGAGTGTAGTCTTCGTGTTTCTTCTTTTTCAGGTGAGGAGGAGGAATAAGGGTCCCTGGAGGTTTCGGAGGGATCCCTGCCTCCCCCCACCCACCCCACCCCTGTAGGACTTTGCCCTTCCTGCCTCTTCTTGCAGGAAGACGTGTTTGTACATGGAGAATTTTGCAACCTGTCACCTCAGGCCCTGCGGCTCTAAGGAAAGCAGGAAGAGCTAGGTAGGGTGGAGGGGCTTTGGAGGCAGAAATACGCCGTAGGAGTGTGGTAACGGGTCCCGTGCACCGTTTTCTGGATCGCTGTGGAAAGGATTTTTGAAGGTGTGCACCTCCGGGCCTGCCTCCTTCATGGGGAAAAGTGGCTGTGTCCCACCACTACTGCTGCTGCTTGGCCCTCTCACGGGGCCCAGCCCGGTGCCTCCCTCAAGTGTTTCTGATGGCAAAGCGTCTTCCTGCCTTGTTGCGTGGCTGGTGGTTGTGGTGCAGAGCCAGGGAAGAAGGGCATCCCTCTTTCTGCTTCGCACGTACGCTGCTCTGCTGCCTTTCCATTAAAGTCAGGGATAGCTGGAATTATGGACGGCTCTTGCGTTATAATCTGTTTGCATCCAAAGAAGTAAACTGGAGTTTTTAAATCTCTGAGATGCATAGGTGGAAGCGATTGTCACATGCAAAATACCTTTATGTTGGAGGTAGAGGGGATTTTTCTTATATAGCTGCTAGGCCAGGGATCAGTGAAAGGGCTGTAGTTTTAAATACTTTAAAAAAACCACAAAATGCACAAGGGAACAGGAGATGCTTTAACTTGTTTTTACTTACCAGTAAGAAGAAGCTTTTGAAAAATGATGATGACTTAAATTTTAAAAGTTAGCACCAGCTGATAAAGTTTGAGAACATTCAATCAATAACTGACAATAGGATGGATAACTTCAGCTCTATCTTTGTGTTTTCAGAAGAAATAATTATGTCAGGATCGAGGGTCTTCAACGGATTTAGGTCACAGAAAAGGAGAAGGTAGTGTGTTTTTCCTTATTGTTATAAAGAATTAAGCTCAGCCTCCCCCAGCCAAAACTGGAAAGCAAGACATATTCATAGATATGCAGCTAATTTACAAGATACTGAGGCAAAGCTGAGCCTGGCATTTGCATATGGACAGAGATGTAATCAGAGTCTCCAGAATAACTCAGTTGTTTAATATCCCAGTGGCTGTGATAATTTATAGTTGGCTTAACCAGTACATCCTATTAATTAAGCTCTCTGAGGCCACTTTGAATAACAAATCCTCTCAGTGAGATTTTTAAAATTCTGGATATAACATTAATGGAGATCACAGTTGCATACAATTCCTCTGAAATGGACAAAATGGTTACAAGATACTGAAATATTAGAGCATCATGGGAATTGACACTACTTTGCTCAATATTGCACTGCTTTTACCCTTGGTCATTTTAACTCTGATAGAAGAAATGGAGAGGACTTGAAGATTTATCAGAGGAAACTATTAAAGAGTGGATGGTTAAAAGATGCTGCAAGGGTTTAGGTACTGTTCCTGGGGTATAAAGCAGATTGACTTTTGTGCAAACGCTGAGCCCAAGTGAAATTTTTGAGGTTCTATGTAAGTGACAGTCTCTGCTATTAGTCTCAGAACCCAGAGTTAGCAATTCTGTATTCTTCTCAAATTCTGAAGATCAAAATGATCTAATATAATGGGGACAAACTGTTGTAGGCAGGAATATTGAATTCCCTGACTGTGAAACTTTTTCTTAGTTTTGTCTATTATTTCAAGCTATCTCCATGCAGAATGGCTTGTAAAACAGAGAATAACTGAACTTTCTGATGCTCCAGTAACATTGTCAGTGGAAACTGTTCATGGAGAAAAAAAAAAATACTTAGAAAACTTGTAGGTATCTCTTCCTCCTTTTGTACTGGCAAACTTGATTAGATTATTAAAGGATTGTGCATATTAACGTGTTTACTTTTGCATAATGTATAAGAAAAAGCCATTAATATATAGTAACGTGGCAAATATATCTGCTGCCTTTGAACTGAAAGCAGATGGTTCCTGTTACCTCAGAGGTTCCCACTCATGTTTTGTCATTGCAATTGCAAAATTTAAGATAAAGGCTCCCAAATAAAGAAACCTTAAGATAAAATTTCCCAAATAAAGTGATGGTATGACTGATGAGGGAATTGACTAACAATTAAAGGAATGAAATACAATGAAGACCGTTTATTGCAGTCTTAAGGAAAATAGAACCAGTCTAATATCTTTGGGGGCAGAATTACATAGTTGGTCGATTAAAATACTATCAATATAGTACACTTACATTAAGGTGTTTGACTTGTTGCTACTTTGACTTGTTACTGGATGATTCTTAAAGAAAGTAGAGCAATACCTACTCAGAAATGGTAAACGGCATGTGGATTCAGAATTGCTTGATATGTCCAGACTGTATTTGTGAATGGATAATCTTCCCTGAGGAAAGGGTATGTCTAGATGGTCGTCTCATTTCTAACCTTTTTTTCATGACCTGGAAGAAGAGCTAGAATCAAAATTATTGATTATATGGATAATGCTATGCAGACTACTGACACAACACATCCTGAGTAGTCAGCTTTCATGATATGTAAGTATTCTAAGTATAAAGGCACAGCTAGAAACAAAGCATGATGCATGCTTAGGGGGTGTACTTCTCTGTTGTGGCAGTCAGTGATTATGAGATGAACCTGGTAGTCATAGCAAATAACCAGCGACCATAAGTTTTTATTGCTATTCTGCGCCCCAAAAAGCAAACTCCATCTTTTGATAAGAAATAGAGAAACCTGAAGTAGAAAAGCAGGAAAACTTAGTTTTCTATCAGTTATTTGGTCTGAATACTAATGCAACTTTATGTCTAGTTCTGCTGTCCTAATTGAAGATCAATGTTGAATAAATGGAGAGGGTTAAAACAACAAAAAAAGAGACTTTAATGGCAGTAGGAACATTTCTTACCGCGTCAGGCTGCTGGAGATGGGACTTGCTTATTGGGCTGTTCTTGCCTCAGATTTTGAATGGGAGGAGATCTAGTCCAGGTGAGAATGTCTGAGGTTCAGTTTGCTAATGAGGAGAAGGGGTGAGGGATCTGCAGCCCTTTACTAAAAATATCCACTGTGGTAAATGCTTCATGTCACCTGCCAAGCAAAGGGTTGAGGCAGTGTGCAGCTGCCCTTCCTCAGCCAGCTCTGTGGCTTGTGTGCTCCAAGCCATGACAAAATGAAAGCACTGATGGAAGTCGTTTGAAATGGAACAAAGTTTTGAAAAAGATCCTTTCATTGCTTCAACAGGGGAGAAAATTTTAAACCTTATAAATTCTTAACTAAAGTTTGTAAAATACTTTTGTAAGACAGATCTGAGACAACTACAGCAATTTATTGCAGTAAATGGAATATATTCTTGGATTCCTGCATTACAAATAGGTAAGGTCAAGACCCCCAAACGTACAATTTGTCATCAAATTTAGCGAATCTAACAATGACTTACTTCATTCTGGTTTACCGCTTCAAATCATTAGGGTAACATTCAACAGTCATTTCAACTTTTCATATACAAATTGAGCCCAGTAGAAAAAGTTACAATCCAGTGGTCCAGAACGTTTTAAGAGGTACTGTAAATGAACTTGAGTTTGGAAACTGGTGTTAATCTTAAAGACATTTAAAGTGTAATCTCTGAAAAGATCTGCAGATTCAAGGAATGTGGAAACCTTTTAATTGACTCCACCCTCAAAGCTGTAAGTGCTGGTGGGCATGACAGAGTGACTTGGAAAGCATTTCCAAAAATCTTGTTAAAGGAAGGAATTATTTCAGGTGTTGGGCCTAGTTCTCCCCTTCTGGAGTTTTCCATGGCAGCGTAACTAAGACCACATAGCTTTCCATGTTTCTTTCAATTGATGTTTAACAGATAAAATAAATACGTCAGGAGTAGTTTAGATACTATTGGTCCTGCTCTGGAGCAGAGGATGACCTGGATGACTCCTGTTATACTACAGTACCCTTATTTCATCCACACCCCAAGCCTATGGTTTTGGTTTTTTTTTTTTTTTTTAACCTTAGGAGGTCTGTAGAAGCTGCAAGTGTACAGAAAGGACTGGAGGCTAGTTCCTCAGGCCTCCTGAATAAAATCTGAAAATATATACCAAAAAGTGTCTGTGCAGTAGATGGAAGGAGTTACTGCCTGAGAGTGAGATTCAGAATAGCTTCCTGCTGTGGAAGGACCCATGTAAGACAGCAATGAAAATGAAGAAGGGTGCAACTCTTAATTTCTGACTATTTCTGGGGTGCAGGCACATAACTATTTCCATGGGAAACTGACTGGAACACCTCTTAAAATTAGGCAACTCATGAATTTCTGTGAAAATTGCACATGGGGTAAGTCATTGCTTTAAAGCACTGCAGGAAATATTAATGGTATTGGCCTGGCTTTCCTATAATTGTAAGAAAAGTTTGGAGCACTCATCAAGGACGTGAGGAACTCAGGTGCACCTTGTACCTCTGCTGGTTCTAGTTGTCTTGCCCAGCTTGCAGGGACATGGATTCATCACACCTTGAATCAGTGTTATGACTCAAAAAATACTGTGCCTTCCCATAGTTTTACCTATTTTATCCAACGTAGATTTAATGTAAGATATGATGCAGAATGGGATATATGAAACAGAGTGACTCGCTCACAGTTGTACTAAAGTTTTCTCTTCCTTTCTGTGGCTGAATAGATCTGTGATGCTTTGTGGAGTGTCAAAGTCCTGAGCACAGAGAGGGCATGAGGCAGGGTCCAAATGGCACATACACCCTGCAGCTTTGTTCATCTGGGTGGCTGCAAGTCTATCGCGTGTTCCTGCAGATGCGTAGCAATGGATCCTGGATACGTAAAAATGTGTAGATATAATGCCTCATAAAGAAGATTGCTCTTACTGGTTTATTAGAGTTCCTGTTGAAGCTGTTGCTGGGATATGGGCTGCTTCTGTCCTTAGGTCAGAAGAAGGGTAGTTACCATCATCTCTGTCTTCATGAGCTTAGTCAGTGAAGTCCAATGGAGGGCCACTAAGATGATGAAGGGGCTAGAGCATCTCTCCTACGAGGAGAGGCTGAGAGAGCTGGGACTGTTCAGCCTGGAGAAGAGAAGGCTCGGTGGGATCTTGCCCATGTGTATAAATACCCGAAGGGAGGGTGCAAAGAGGACAGAGCCAGGCTCTTTTCAGTGGTGCCCAGTGACAAGACCAGAGGCAATGGGCACAACCTGAAACACAGGAGGTTCCCTCTGAACATCAGGAAACACTTTTTTTACTGTGAGGGTGACCCAGCACTGGCATGGGTTGCCCAGGGAGGTTCTGGAGTCTCCAGCCTTGGAGATCCTCAAAAGCTTCCTGGACATGGTCCTGGACAACCAGCTCTAGGTGGTCCTACTTGAGCAGGGGGATTGGACAAGGTGACGCCCAGAGGTGCCTTCCAGCCTCAATCATTCTGTGATTCTGTGATTTGTGGCCTGATTTACTGTAGTATTAAAATTAAAGTGGCCATATCTCAAACTAGTTATTCCAGGCCTCCTTTTAGTCAGTGGAGGAAAAAAAAAAAAAAAAAAAGAAAAAAGTAATTGTGCTTTTAGGGCATGATTCATTGTACATTGAGTAGTCATCCAAAAATAGGTCAGATAGACTGTGCCGTAAAAGTGCCGATATGACTGTAAAGGAAACCTGAGGTGACCAGCTTAATTGGAGACAGCTACCCTGCAGCTGTCTAGTGTTAGGTAAGATGAATCTCAGCCAAAGATTTAGTGGACAAGGTGTACTATACTCTGTATGTCTGCCCAGCATGCTGCTGACAATTGATCGTGTAGGTGCAACAGGTAACATACTGCCCAGCTGGGGAAGATGGACAGGATGAGGATCTCAATCAGTGGGTGAGATATTCCATCACTGTTCAGAATGTTTTTCTTCAACAGTAAATGGGCATTGAGGTCTCAGAAGGACTCAGCTCTGAGGCAGCTGCTGAAATTGTTTCTTGGTGTGTAGTGAGACATGCAGCCAGTTCTAAAAGGCTGTTTTTAGATCATGGACGTATCTGCCAGCACAGATAAGGAGCTGCCTGCCAATTCCCGACATACACACATAGCATTTACTCAATCACACACAAACATAAACAAGCAAATAAACAATGTCCCCCTCCCACAAACTAATCAAGCTTTTTCTCCTTCAGATGGAAAAGGAAGAAAGAAACAGCCTGCTATTGTTTTGGTTTGTTTTTTTCTTCTTTTCTATTTTTAAATACAAGGAGGGGCTCGGATACTATATTGAAACTGGAGCTATTTAGATACATAAATAAAATATGCAGATTTCGGAGTTAGTTTAGCCCTATCTATCTGGAAAATAAACAGAAATAAAATCATAAAACTTTTGCCAGCTTTGTTAAATGAGATTGGAATCCATCCATTAAGTGGGGGCCTTCAGTCTTCACACTATTCATCAACAAAATCAATGAATGTTGGACTTAATTGGCCAAATTGATTGTATATTAAAACTTATTTAATTACTTTGTTGTCATTATGGCAGGGGTACATTTGGCTAAGTCACTTTGGTTTAAAATGGCAGTCTTTCTATAGAAATTTAGGAGTTTTGGAAGGAGTTGGGGAATTACTTTATTTAAGATTCAGAATAATGATTGTTTTGGCTTGATAAGCCTGCCCCTGTTTTCACTGTCTTGAAACTTTCTCTCCTCTGTTGAGGAACCTTCAGAATTTAATTTAGCCAAAGAAGTGCCCTGAGACTTCCTGTGAGTATTCAAGTCGTGGATAACATGAATTTTTAAGCTGACATAACAAGTCTTAACATGGCTTCTGATTCATTCCTGACATAGCCCAGCAAAATACGGGAGATGTTAGAGTATTTGGAAGATAGCACTGTCAGAGAATGTGCCATAACTATAAAAGAGAATAATTAAATTAGATCCTCTCAGGATGAACATGCTAAACTGAGACCAGAGTGCATGTACAGTATATTAAAAATAAATACTTGTACTGCACAGGCAGTGATTCAGCTGTCATTTGAATTCAGTTAAACTTTTCATGCAAACTGATTTCAGTGAAGCTACTCATGAGAGTAAGTTATTCTCATGCAGAAATGGGTTCACAGATGCATTTCTGACCTGAAGCCAGGTAGGTACAATAAAGCTGAAACCAGCCATTTTATTTCTTTTATTATTTGTGGTTCAGTGGCTGAGTCGGGTGGCTGGAGTTCACTTTTTACTTCTCATGTAATGTTGAAAAAGTAATTGCATCTTTGTGTGCCACAGTTTCCTTAGTTACAGGTATGAATAGCAGTGCATAACCATCTTTGAAAAGAGCTTTGAGAATTGTAGAGTAAAGCATGAGAGTGAAAAGTATTTGTATTATTTTCACTGTCAGAATTGACCAACTTCAGGTTTGTCCCCTTTTGCAGTACTCGTACATCGCTCTGTCCAATTGGCATCTTGGAGGTTATAAACATATATCCTGTAACACTTATTTAAGATGAGCCAAATGCCATTATGTTAAACAGCACATCAGAATGAATTTAATTGTACCTGTTTTTTTTTTTTAATGGATATCATGAAGAACTTTGTACCATTGATTTTGTTTATGTTGTGGCTATCTAGGTATCTCAGTTTCACTGAATAACATTTCTTGAACTTTGGGCCAGTGCTTTGTAAGACCACCCACACAACAGCGAAAAGGTTGGGAACTCCAGCCCACTGAGTGGGATTCAGTTCCAGATTAAGACCTTTGCATTCAGACATCTCCGTGTGAAATAGGGATCTGTGCTGCCACTGGAGTCGATGGAGGTCTGGCTAAAACACTCAGTAATGCCTCCAGAATGACCTGACCAGCTAATGGAGACTGATTTCAGCCATCTAAACAGAGGTATCTAGCATCACTTTTAGGTGCTGTGAGCCTGGCCTGTAGTAGTCATTCAAGAAAGGAGTGGATCTCCTCCGAGTCCCTTGTCATACCTGCCTGCCAAATGTAGATGCCTTAGACATCCTGCAGCATCCAATGGTTTGAGATGACAGCAAGGCAACTGTATCCCTCTGTCCAGGCTTGATTCAGTGACCATCATGTAGGCTCCTCGTGCTATCTGAGGTGAAAGACGGTACTTGAGACCCCTGTGTGAGGCTGGCAGATATGGTTAAATCTGGGAGATAAATACACCCTTCTGGAGTGGCAGCTGGGAGCCAGCAGGATGCCCTGGGAACTAGCTAGAGCTAGGTGTCTGAGTCTAGTCTAGGTCTCTAGGCTCCACTGACTCTATTGACTAGGTTGCTATTGATTATAATGGAAAGACATCTAGCTCATGTGAAATTGTCTAGATTTGGGCATGTTAGTCCTGAACTGAATCCTATCTTTTTTTTTCTTTTTTTTTTTTTCCCCCTCTTATTTTGGACACATGAGAAGAGAAGAGAGGAGAATATTTCAGTTGGTAGGAATGTAAAACAATCATCTAATCCACCTGCCTGACCACTTCAGGGTTGACCAAAAGTTAAAGCATTATTCTAACTTGCAAGTAATCCTTTTCTAAAATATGCCTTATTTTCTTTTATAGCACATTCTGTGTGTGCTTTTTCCTAAAGATTTTTTTTCTTTAATAAAGAACAGTAAAATACCACTTTTCAAAGTGATGTTTCCAAACATCTCTTTTTGCTTTAGCAAAGTGAACTGCATCAGTGGCTGTCAGAGAAAGCAAATACGGCAAGAAGAATCTGTTTGACTGAAAATTCATTTACTGCTCTGCATACACCGAAACTGTGCAGTACAAAAAGGCCACAAAATATCAGATGTGCTTGTGTATGAAGTTAGTATAGTATCAAGTGTGAATAAAATATGACTTGTAACAAATGCTAATATGACACTAGGCAGATAATGTGTCCTCAATTTTTTTATAAGACTACATCTCTTGTTCATCTGTCTGGAAATGAGGAGAGGTGATAGAAACAGTCTTTTCCTTGCTCTCCTTGAGCACACTGCTGCACTCACTGTCCAAACAGATACTGGGATATTGGAAGTAGGAGTCCCTCTGGACACCTAAGTCCGCTGCAATAAAATTTTGCAACAGATGTTTTCTGGAGTGAACTGACTTCATCCTTCTCTTGATCCCAGCACTTCCCAGCATGGGATATCAGTGGAATATTTTCTACTCTGGTGATAGATAATGCCAATGAAATTTTGTTGTGTAAGGACTGCAGTATCTGGTGCGTAGTATAAACTCAACAAATCTCTGCAGGAGCATGCCCTGTAATCCACTAGAGATGTTTGGGAAGGCCTGCTTGGCATGAAAATAAGTTGTTGGAAAAGCCTTTTTCTTGTGCAGGGAGTCCTTGGAATTTAAATGTGTTACCTCATCACCTTCCCAAATGGCCAAAGCACACGTATGGGAAAGTGCCTTTTATTTTTTTTTTTTGGAAACATTGAAGTTTCTTTGTCAGGTGCTGGGTGGAATTTTTAATTGCATGCATTTGTGATATATGCAAATAAGATGCATCTGAATAAATAAAGCAGTTAAATGCTTAGTTTAGTGTTGGTAAGGCTATTACTTTAAGGGTAAGATGTAAATTTTTAAAGCTAACTGTTTATAATAAAGGTTAGGATTTTTCAAAGGCATCTCTGCAATTTGGCTACCATGTTTTAAAGTTCCATAAAAAAATCTCAGCCTTCATTTAGTAACGTGATTTATGGTAACTTCCAGAGTGTTGCATGTGTTTCTTTCCCTGCTAGCAGCCAAGGAAACATTCACCACCAAGCCTGAATTTTGGAAGTCCTTGCTGCTACTGTGTGCTCTAGAGAGCAGTTCACGTGGACAGACAGAGCCATTGCAACTCCATCTCCACTGGTGCTGATGCACCAGCTGCAATAATATTTCAAGTCAATCCCTGATTAGTTAGGGGAAGGTCAGCTATTTTTGACTGGCCTCACCCAGACAGAGAAACAGAATGAAGCTCTGCCGTTAGTGTCCTAAAATAGAAGGCCCTTTTCATCTGTCAGGCTTGAGTCAGCCACATGGAACACAAATTAGGAGACACAAAGTGACTCACAGGGCATTGGGAAACACAGGCAGAAAGTCAAGTGAAGAGAAACTTCTTCAAATATGAGCTGTATTCTCCAAACAGCTTTGTAGTCACTTTCCCAAACATTTTATTTATTTTACTGCCTTTTCTTAAGTAATAAAAAAAGTACTGCCTTTTTTTTTCTTTTTCTTTTTTTGAAGATAACTTCGATAATGAAACTTAGTGTGGGGATATTTTTTGGAGGCTTCTTTGCAGCTCTGGGGGTTTTGCTTTTTTTGGTGGCATTTGGAACTGATTATTGGCTTCTTGCTACAGAAATAGGAAGGTGTTCAAAAGCACCTGAAGATGCTGGGGTTAGTATGATAATGAGAATTATATATGTAGGTTTCTTGGATGCGTTTATTTTGTAAGAATTTTCTTCTGTATGAACTTTCAAATATGCTCATTTTGACCTTCTGGAGGCTTACAAACCTGCTTCAAAACTTCTTGTAACTAATTGTAATCTAAAATGAATTTGTCTTTTGTGATACTACTTTTGCAATATGGCATTCTTTCAAAGGAATTGTAACTGTTTAGATATGCTATAGCTAACCTATATTCAGACAGGCTGTGTTTCATTGCAATGGTGGTGTTTTTTACCTCAACAGCTAATTTCAGTTGAACTTGATTCTTTCAGCCACCTAAAAATTGTATGATAATGGCTTCCCTCCCCCCCACACACAGGGAGAGAAGGCCACTTTCCATCATGAAGGTTTCTTCTGGAGGTGCTGGTTTAGTGGAAATGTAAGAGAGAATAATGCCAGCATGTGGAACTTCTGGTACAGTAAGTAACTTTTCCCCTTTACATTACCTACAGTAGTTTGTTCCTAAAATTGTTGGGTTTTTTTTTCCTTCTTATGAATCACCAGATTTCATATGGCTTCTTTGGTGATCAAGTTCTTCAGCTACCCTAAAATAAATTCTTGACAAACATTTTTGTAATCTGTACTAAAGGAAACCCCCGGACAAAATCAGACATATTTAACTATCAGCTTATGCTGCGAGTCTTACGGCTGTCCTATTAATCTGTTAACCATTCTTATCAGGACAGTTTCTTG
>VYZV01003322.1:32986-60990 GCA_013401275.1 Pandion haliaetus | reverse complement strand
TTACCATGGAGTCACGGCCATCTTGGGGAGCCTCCGCTCCACCGTTCACCTCCATGGGCTGCAGAGGGACAGCCTGCCGTCTCACCACGGGCTGCAGGGCCATCAGCCTCCTCAGGCGCCCCTCCTCCCCCTCCTTCTTCACTGGCCTGGGTATCCGCAAACGTGTTCCTCTCGTATTCCATGCCCCCCCACACTGCCGGTTCCCCTTCTTAAATATGTTCTCCCAGAGGTGCTCCCGCTGTCACTGATGGGTTCGGCCTGGTCCAGAGGCAGGTCCGACTCTTTGGAGCTGGGGGAGCTTCTAGAAGCTTCTTACAGGAGCCACCTCTGCAGCCCCCTCCCCCACTACCAAAGAAAACCGCACCACACAAATACATAACAATTAGTACCATGCTAGTTTTGTGGAATCTTAACCAAGATGATGGCATCATTTTTCTGTAGAAACACATTCCAGAAAGCAAGTTATATTGCAATACAGTAGACTCACACATATGAGTGAAAAGATGTCCAGACAACCTGAGTCTATGGGTGGGAGTAGGCAAGGTGAAGTGCCAAACCCAAAGTCACCCAGAGCCCATGGAAAACAGGCTATAAGCATAATCTAGATCTGATGGTCAGACCAGTCTGTGCATCTGTGGACAAGTTTGGGGGATAAAAAATAATGTACTTAATCTAACGAGCATGAGCTTTCATCTGTTAAGGAGAATCAGATGTCTTCAATAGGAAAGAAAAACATCCCCCAAAATGCTTAATGGATACACCGAGAGAGAAATTAAAGAGTATTTCTGACTAACTCACCAGTACGTTGAGAAGAATTTGTATTCTCCAACAGAACCCAGGACAATTTGTGCTACTTTCTTGTAATAAAACACCCTAAAGAAATAAATGGTAATTATGTGCACTTCCTTTATATGCAGCTGAGAGATACCTTTAAGTACTGTGACAGCTTGCTAATGTACCACTGTATTTGAATAAATACCTGAAGTAAATAGGTTTATGAAACCTCTCATAAACTGCCAGGTGGATAAGGGGCTATTATGAAAGAACCATAATACAAGCTATTCCTGACCAGATCTATACGTGACTGGATGTGGAGAAGAGACATGGTGTTTCAAGGAAAAGGGCACTTCCTTTCATGATGCAAATTCAGCTAGCCTGCACCACAATAGGAAGACCAAATACCGCACTGTAAAAACCTGTGAATTGCAATTTAGTTTTCAGTAATTAATCTGGGACTACTAAAATTATAATCTTCCTCATCAATTATCTTGTAGATCATTTGGAGCCAGTCTTAAGCACTATCTACTGCTAACTCAAACAGCAACATCTGAAAGTCTTACCATTTAGTTTTACATGATTATGTGTTTTAAAAGATATTGCTATCAATTACAGGATAAGTATCATAATAATAAAAAAAAATCCCAGGATTAAACCTGTGTCTTTTGTTTGTTATGGTCTGTACTAATTCAGGGCAAATAGCACATTACAGACAGGCTACACTGTATTTGTCCTCTCTTTCTCTCAAAGGAACCAGCACTGAATTGAGCACCTTCTGCATTCTGGGTTTTTCAGAAATTCAAGAATGATCCCAATCTGATTCTTTTTTTTTTCCTCCCAGAATATCATAACAATCTTAAAATTTGGTATCTCAAAGCCTCATTATTCTTCTGAGAGGGTGACTATTTTCCCATTTCATGGTAGCTTACAAGGCAGATTGTTTTTTCAGAGCAGACTGCATGGGGCCAGGCACTCGACCTTGGCAGGCTGATGTGGTTAGGTAGCTCTGTCAGTGACAGGGTGGTCGGAGGAGCGAGACCTATGAGGCAACGCAGCTTCTCCACCTCCTAGTGTGCCATCTCCAAGGTCTCTTCCCATGGGATCAGTCCCAGTACTCTAAAGCTGGGACAACAGTCAAAATATGAGGCAGGTTTTCCTTCATAGTTATCTGTTTTCCATTCCTCATCTGCTGATTAGACTTTTTTATTTCTGTAACAGTTTGTAATTAAAACACTTTATCCTGGCATGAGAAGTCTGTTTGTTATCTAAACGACAGTGGGGCTATGGATGCTCTCAAAAGAACACTGACCTTTAAGCATATGTACAACATCTGTAGGAAACAGCTGGAAAACATATCAGGTGTTTCTTCAAGTAAAAGTGCAATGTACTCTTCCTGCAAAGCCTTTTTCAAACCTCTTATGTTCACATCATGCAGCACACAGCAGTGCTATTCATTAAAAGTTGAAAAAAAAATCCTCTGTTGAGCTGAATATTCTAACACAGAGAATATAGAGTTGCACAGCTTCCCATAGGTGAAATTGGTAGTGTAAAAAAAAAAAAAAAGACCAATGAACTTTTTACTAGTGCTTTTAGCTTTCAAGCACTCATTTGCTAGCTAGCGTCCTTTTTAACATCCTTTTTTGTGCCTGCTAAATATGTGCTACTAAAATGACTCTTCCTGACTAATCATTCCTCAAGCAATTACACACATTAGCTAATTGGTTTGCAGGGGTTAAAGCGAGTGGTTGGTAAACCTCAGATAATGCCGGCAAATATTCAGAGGTTCAGATGATTATCCAAATTCATCGCAGCCTCCACTGGCTAAAACCTCAGACTGCACTTAAAACAAGGATTGCCATTTTTTTCTCATTTCAGGTTAGCCATAAAAGCTGCAGGTCTTTTGCTCATGCTGCTGCCTTTCAGTTTTCGTTAAGATACTTTCTTTATAGACCAAGTGTTTCTTACATACACTTCAGATTTTATGGGCAAGCAGTCTGCCCAAGTGGATGGCAGATTGAGAAGGGATTTTGTCCCTGGGGTTACGGCATCATATTCTGGACTTGCTTATGCAGCTATGTTATGTGGCCATGGCAAGACCCTCATAGCTGGGCACTAGTTTCTGATCCCTTTACTGCAGCCACTCCAAGAGCATCCACTTCGTGCTGGTGCCTGGGCTGAGAGGTCTTTTTCTCGCAGGATACAGCTTGTGACACACGATCCCTGCATGGAGACTAAAACAAACCAGTCTTAGACAAGGGGAAAGGTCTATGGGTCTGGACAAAAGAACAAGCCTGACCCTCTCCAGCCCCTGTTTCCTCTGGTACATTCCTTTGGCTGGGCTGAATAACCAGTAAGTTGTTCAAAATAATGCTTTGTTTTCTGAGGCAATCCGTTCTTCTTGCCTTATGAGGGCTCACTTTAACCTTGGCCAGTATTAAGGTAAAACCGAGCCCTCTTTCCTAGCTGCAGAGGCATTTCGCTGCTCTCTGAGGCTTTTTGCGTGCTCCTTGTGCTTCTGTTTTGCTCGGCCGTCAAGGCCACTGTGGGTGAGCAGCCACCTCTCCCCCTTCCCGCAGGGCAGGCTCTGACATGGCCGGGGCTGTGACTGGGCTGCCTGACTCCTGGGGGGATGTGTGGGTTTGCCGCGGGCCACCAAGCACCAACGTGTCCCTGAACCAGGTCTGGCTCAGCGCATCCCCCGCTGGAGCAAGGGGAGGAGAAGCTGGAGCCTGTTTGCTATGCCATGTAAACATGTTGTAAAGCAGAGAGCCTGGGTCATTTACTCAGCACGTCAGACTTGCACCCTTTGCCCCTGCAGCTAAAGTGAGGGTAAAAGACAGTGAAGGATTTGACTGTCACCTTTAGAAATACATGGGAACTCTCCCCTCTTCCCTTGTCCCTGAACTCTGGGATTGTATTTCATCGCTATCTGAGTGATCACAGAAAGTTTAACCTGCAAATTTATGTGCTGTAAATGACAACCATTTTCCTCCCAAGGTGAAAGACTTGGAGACAGAGAGAAAGAGAGGCCCAGTTTCCATGGCAACCCCATGACACTTATACGCCATAGGAAAATGTCATTTTCCGAAAAAGACAAAACTTCATGGACAAGTGGTACGGTACATCAGAAAAGGAAATTGCAGTTTTAAAATGAAAAGCTCATTTGCATTTATGGTTTTGAGTTGCATTTTCTAGTTACAAGACCCAATTGTGCACAATTTAGTGGAGAAAATTATATTCAACATTTCAGGTGAATAATGTAGATTAAGATCAAGTTCAGCCAGAAGAAGTTCATTGTGACAGACTTGGATTTGGAGAATGCAGGGGTGGATGGATTCTGCTTTAGCTGAGTTAATGCTGTTGCGTTAGAGAAGTCGATTGGCATTTTACACCTCTAATAGACCTTGCAAAGTCAGAATCTTTCCCTAACTGTTGAGATTCCTGCCACAGCATGCAATTTCAGCAGGTAAAGTTATACCTTCTAGATTCCATGTTACCTTTGATACTATCAATCACCATCCATTGTAGGCCACATTGCATAGGAGACCATTTTATGATGAGCATTAGCGTCATAATATAGCAAAGAGCATTGTTAATGAAGCATGGAAAAAGGATAAATTCAGCTAATGGGTATATGTGTCAAATTTCAATTAGGGATATGTTGGAAATAGAAAGAGAGAGATGAGCATACAGATTAAACCTTTGACCTTCAGAGTAAAGGGAGAAAAACCTGAGAGAAAAGGGGGATGTTCAGAGATGTTTTCCTTGCTGAATGCTGAAAANTTCAGCTGGTTTATTGACAGCTATATTCCTGTTTGTGCTATTTACTGCATGGGGGAAGATATAAAGCTGTGATCATTTTATGGTGATGGAAGGCAAAATCTCACCTACGTGAAGCCTAAGCAGAGGATATTAAAACTTATCCTTCCCTGCCTGTAAAATGCTACTAGAAGGAACCTCCTTCTTGCTCCTCTTAGGCTTTCAAATCGGCCTTAGTTGATTCGAAGTGTGCTTTAATGAATAATCTGATGATCATAGTTTTTGAATGCAAATAAACAGTAGCGGGAGGGGTTGCAGCAGGAGCACAGCTGAGCAAGCCACAAGGTTTGGACATTGTCCAAGGCACCTGGGAATTGCTAGTTTACATTTGCTTCGATACCTAAGTGAGTGATGGTTCAGATACACAGCAGTGGGTTCATACAGGTGCTATTGCACCCCTGCATGCATGTGACAATATCAGTTGCTCTACTAAAACAATGTGGGTTGAATACAGCTTGAGTTTAATGGGCAAAATTGCCATTAAAGGCATACATGTCAGGGTCTGATTTAACTTATTTGTCTGCATGAGGAGTAAGGGTCTCTTTCCCAGAGCACTGCGGCTTGTGGGGAAACTGGTAACACCCGAACCAGTTTGAGTAAAATTCAATGCAGGAGGCAAGATTATACCGTTACCTGCTGTATAGTAAAATCTTGAAAAGGATGAGGGAAAGGAGTCTCTGTGTCTCTGGGGACACTTCTCCTCTTCACTGACCAGCTGGGAGAAGCCCATGTAGGCCTGGAAAGCCCTTGGTGCCCTCTGGCCAGGTCTTTTACCTGTACGGCTTGGTTTCCATCTACAGACGTAAAGCAGATTTTTTCAAATGTCACAATCCCTATGTACTGAACACTGGATTTGTAGTAAGTATATGTAAACGACTGCTATCAAAAGGGTATATTACATGGAAAATTGTGTTCCTCTTCTTCAAAAGCTTATGAAAAGACTAGAAAATGTTAAATTTATCCTTCACTCAGAATTACTAACATTTTTCTTAGTAAATTTTTCCCTATGACAGGTAGCTCAGAAATACTGGCATGATTATTCTTAGCATTGGATAATGGAAGAATGGAAAGCAAATTATCCTGTTAAGTCATATGATATCCCTTTTGTTTCGTGACTGAATGATGTATGTCCCTTTAAGTAGGTAATAGAGGAGTATTTTTAAATGAAAAAATTTGCTTTGACAAATCCTGCAGCCTGAAAACTTAAATTCTCCTTCTTCACCTTTGGTAGTGCATATTTAAAACTGTTTTTTCCTTCTTTTGTATTTACTTTTATTCAGTAGTTAGAAAGAAGATATTTTCAGTAGAGTAGCTTCTCTGGTATAATTAACATCTACATGTTAATTTCCAACTATAGTGATTGGTTTTAATAGCATAAATAGGTCACATTATTGTTATTGGATAAATAGCATAATGTGGAAGCATATTTCCAGTGTTAATATTCTCATTTACAGGTTGGAAAAGAAGGAATCTTCTGTGAACCTCCTCCAATATTTACTTTTAACTTCCGTTTAAGTGAACATTCTTGCCAGGAGACTTGTTCAATAGCATATTTGGGGAATTCAAATACAACAGGAAAGCTAGAACAGCGAATTGAATTACATTCTTCATCAGGCGAAAATTCATCAGGCTCTGTGTGAAATGAAGAAAGTCAGAAATTGTCCATGTAGCTGTTTTCAGGACATAGCCACAGTCAAATCAGTTTTATCAATCTCAAATATTAAAAATCAAAATAATTACATTTGTTGGGATTTAATTCATCATTTTGATCAACAAGTGTCTCATTTCTAAACTCACAGTACATTTTAGAATTTTTATTAGCTTTAGTGGTTTTGAACCATAGGAAAAGTGTAGTCATATTCTTGAACTTTTAAGACCAATCCCACAACTAATAGAGGCTTTCTGTAAAAACAACCCCCCACATAAGCTGAAGTTCTCCAGGCACTGCAATGCTCAGATACTGCAAAGGAGCTCAGATACATCTGTGGCCAGATACAGCAGGTTTGCACTGGGAAAGGAGGTCCTTCAGTTTCTTATCTGGGTCATATCATCACAGGATCTGGCATAAAAATACAGCTAGCAAAGCCGGTGCATGATCCAGCACTGTATTAACTCAGAGTTTCTGGAGTGGCTCCTTGGGAGGTGGCTAACACAGAGCCTGTGATGCACCAACCCCTCTGTATGCCCTCTGTTCTGCCTGCATCAGTGTTCCCTAGTGGGGAATTTGCTTCTGTTTAGGCAAAAATCTTTCCAGGTAGGTTCAAGCTTCAGATAACTCTTTTTCCTTTCCACAAGCAGCAGAGATGATCAGCTGAGTGCTACAGGCTTAGTGCTGCCAGGCAAAGTGTTCACAACTACAGTACTTCTTGTTAAAATCAGCGAGGGACATCTTGACCCAAACCTACATCACATTTCTCTCTTGCTAGGGAGGAGGGAGACCTGCTCTCCTTGTCAGCTATGGATTTCGTTGCTGATTAGAAACAATATCTAATGCAATATAAATCTGACATTGGGGTGTTGCCACCAGACATGGAGACCCTCTTCAGTACATTAGAAGGAAGAGTCGGGTGCGTAGAGAAGAAATTAGCATGCTTTAATTTAGGTCTGGATATGTGCACCTTACAAAGAGTTCAGTATGCTCAGAGAGTCAAATAGATCAAATGCAGTAATTTGTTGCCAAGACAAAAGATTTAGGCACAGTGGATATGTGTTTACAGTTTACATCCCTACACTTGCCTCTGTTGTGCAGCTTTTACAATTACATCAGTAAGAAGAGGACAAGTATGGCTATCTTTAGTTATGAAATGGAGGGCTTAGGAAATTTAAAAGGCAGAAAAAATGAAAAGTATAAAGAGTCCTTCTACCACTCAAGGAGTTTTTCAGGACCTTTTTGCTATTTGATGCAATATGGATTTCTACAATATATTGTAAGGAGTATGTCATAAAACATAGATTAATCATTGCATTTTCATCCTTTTGATGTGCCATTTAATGAATTCTATGCTCTTTCATACTTGACATCAAAAAGACAAACGCTGGAATTCTTCCCATATACCTCAAATAAATTTCTTGTTAATAAGTATAAACATCTAGGCAAAAAAATGCTTCTTTATATCAACTAGTTTACAGCTGATTGGATATAGACTGTCTAGTACTAGTGTTTACTCACTAGAGTAAAATGAAAATGTATATGGAAGTTCTGCAGCCCCTGTCCACTCTGCTTCCCAATCTCAAATGAAAGGGAACAAGATCTCCCTTTCTGGAAGTTAGATTAAGTTTGTAATTTAAAGAATAAATGCCTAGTTATCTCTGGTACCACTGAAGGGTAGTAACTAAATGTAGTGGATTACATTAAAGCTAATGAAAGCAGTGTTGGAGCCAGGCTTATCCATTTGCTGCTCTTCTAACGCTAGTATTTCTGTGGCCCTGAAACATGTAAAGGAGAGAAGCTGGTCCTGGACAGCTGGAGAGAACAGCATGGACTGAATATATGTAGTCCACTGCTTCCACGCCTCTGAGATTTTTACATTCCCTGTGACCTCCTGAATGAGAATTAAGCATGGTTTATTGATGAGACATGAAATAAGACGTGTCTTGTTTGTCAACATGCTTGTTTGCTGCTTGGACGCAGCAATTAGACTCCATTAAAACACATCTCATATTTGAACATTCAGCAATACTGCAGTTATTCTTGTCCATTATTTGGCTATTCTGTTGATATTTAAAAGGAAAGATCATTTTCCCAATCTGCTCTGTGCAGGGAGTAGCGCTGATTGGGAGAACGGCTATACCTTAAAATACTTAATGGCTAGGCATTAAAAGACTTCATGGCTAGTGGTCACCATCAGACTCTTCACATCATAGACTCACAGGTCCAAAGCAAATCTTCATGATACCAAAAGCATACTGTTTTTTCTGATAATCATGTCTACAGTTTCTTTGAGCCCATATACACACTTTTAAACGTCCAGCTTACCTTTACTTATCAGCATTTGTAGCTTTCATTTTAATCAATGCCCTCCTCTTTAAAGGGTCCTACTTTTAACAGTTCCAGCTTTTATGATTATGTCTATAAAGTGAATACAATTACTCTGAAAGCACTTAGCAAAAAACTTGTGAGGTGGTACGTTGAAAAGATGTTCAGCTTTTCATAATAGTTGATTTGCTTCTGTAGGTACCTATCATTTTTAAATAGCAGTCACACCACAGGTATTTTGAGCAAATTTTGACTTGCAGAACAAATTACCTCCTAGAAAGACCAGTACGTTATCTGGTTCTGCTGTTAAAATGGTTTCATGTCGCTTGAAACACCATGAACATATCGATGTCTCAGTTCAGGTAAGTTTTGCACCTTACTTTTATCACTGATTATGACCTTGTACTGGTGCAGACAGCTATCATTGTTGGGAGGATATGGAGAAACTTCCTTCAAAATCTTTGTTCCCATTGCCTTCAAGCAGTGTTTTTAACTGTTGGTTAGCTGCAAGTGCAAGGTCATTGAGCTTTTTGTTTTTTGCACAACTTAATGGTGTTCCTTCATGGGGCTAAGTTATTTGACATCTGGCCATTGTGACTTCTTGCCAAGTGTGCTGCCATGGACGTATTATTCTCTGCCATTTCTATGGGCTTCAGTGTGGTTTGAACAAGTGTCCCAGCAGACAGCAGTGTTGCCTAAAAGTGTTGGAAATTTGTATGAAGAAAGCTTTCTATTATATATTCCTAACATTCACGCTATATCTTAAAACTATTCATTCAAACACAATATGGGGAAATTGCAGGATGTCTCCCAAAATATAAGCTGTAACAAGTATCGATTTTGACATTTGTTCCTACACATCTCTGCATTTATCAACCTGTTCTTCTCTGCGCCACCCACTCATTTAGTGCTTAGAGTCTAAAGACATTTTAGAAGACTTGTGGAATTATTTTTTTTAAAATAACTAATGAGAGAGAAAACTCTGTTTTGTTGCAGAAAAAAAAAATGTGATCGCTAGTCTCTTTATAATGATTTAATATGCAAAAGCTCTTTTAAAATTCTTTTTCTTTCTCATCTCCAGTGGCAGGCTCAGCTGAAGCAGTTGTCTAAAGCAACACAGGATAGTCCTATGTACTGTTTTTCAGATACACCATTTTTCTGACCTAAGCTGAAGGTTGGCTTGCATAGAGCTGAGTGAGAGTGAGCAAGCACAACCACTAGTGCTGGTATGCAAATTGTTCCCGCTGTTATTCCAGGAAACATCACAAATATTTTTTAAGTATTTGGACTGTATTAATACATGCCTTTTTGTCACTGATTAATTGCTAATCTGCAACTATAGCTTCAGGTCCTAAACTTAACTGCTGCTTTCCCAAGGTGGTAATAGCAAGGGGGTATATGGCCAAAAAATGTCTTTTGAATCACATTTGTAAATAAGGCAGGTCATTGTTTAGTTATTGCTTGGGTATATGTTGCCCTATTTTCTTAAGTCTAGTTTCACCAAGTCCTCTCACCATGAAAGTATACTATATATATATATACACATAAAGTTAATGTAAGAAATTCTGAAATCTTAAGCTGAAAACTAATGCTAGTCACAGTGTTCAAAGCTTTGAGCTAGAAGCCCATTCTTCCCATGGACCTTAGACTGACAGGTGGCTTTGCAAGAGTTTTTAAATATATCTTTGAAGATTTAAAAATAGTTTTATACCAGAAGGCAAATATACAGTAGCTTCTTCTGTGAAGCTTATCTTTCAATTGACAATAAATAGCATATGGCTCAGGGATTTTTGATATCGTTTGGCCTATTTATTCTGTTATACCTGAATGGATTGCTTTAATATACTATTGAGATGAGCTCCCACTCTGGAAGGTCATTATATGGTAATGAATTACTACCTTTTCTTATCCCAGGTACTGAAGCACAGCTTTCTCAGTCTGCAGTACTATCAATAGGGGTCTGCATTGAGAGGTCAGCGGGGGAAGCGCTTCAGGTGAGGGGCTGTAATCTGTGAGGCAAGGGCAGCCAGCGGACCTTTCCTTTTATCAGCGAGGCAGCTGGCTCCTGGGAGCTTGCCTTGTCTTTATCACACAGTAGACTTTAAAACATATCTTTTTCCTGTGACTTTCTACAGGTAACTTCATTGGGAAAGGTGACATTTATAGCTTCACACCATTTTCTGTAATTTTGTTTGAGATGTTTTTCTCCTCCGCTCCCCTCCTTTTTTTATTTAATAAGCATTCTATATGAATATTCTCTGGGGCAAAGCAGATTTAAAAGAAAGGCATGGGTTTGATTTTTTGCTGGAAGATTATATCATATAACAACCATATAGAACTATAATGACCTCTAACTGAAAACTCTGTTTACCTCATGTTTCACTTTCTAAGCATAAATGAATACTCGGTGAATAAGATGTCTAGCTTGAACTGAACTGAAAATTAATGTGAATCTCGTGGAGCCAGGGCCTTGGATTCCATATTTGTGGAAGTTTGGCTTTATTTAATGTAGGTAAAATGGCTTTTATTCAATGTGTCCTGAAGAAGACAGGTTGTGGTATTAAGAAATGCCACCTAATACATGGATAAGTGAAGGTGAATTGTATGTGAATTCCTCTTACACAAAACTCTTCAAATGCTGGCAATAACACAATAATTCTGATAAATAAGCTGAAGAGCAATTACTGAGCAGTGGGACGTTTAGCTACCACCTGAAGGCATAATTCTGTAAGACAGATGCACATGGACTTTGACAACTGATAAGATGGCAATCTACACAGCGGGAAACTCCCCCCTTACCACTTTACAATAATGTTACTTGTTTGATTATTATCATTCATCTTTTGCATTATACGGAAAAAACTAGTTCTAGTGGAGCTCAAATACTTTAGAAATTACCTACCCTTTCTTTTTTGTAAGTAAAAGCCCTTTGTCCTTACAGTATACTTTTGTACAAAATCCTTTCTGTCTGAGGGATGAGCCACATTCCAGCTGATCCATAGGGCTCAATGTTCAAGCAGAAGGCTAAAGGAAATTTGTGTGGGTGATCTGCCTTATGTTATTACAAGATACAAACTGCAGAAGTTTCGCCAAAGCGGAAATTCATCAGGTTTCTTCTGTTCTGAGTTAAGCTACTGTATCTGATTTAGGAAATAGGCTGGAGAAAAAAAATCATGTTCAGCTCATTTAGTTATCACCTATAAATATAACTAATTTTATACCTGTTAAACATGGTTGTAAGGTGCCAGGAAAGTAGATGATGCATAAAACAGGCCTTCCAGTAAATAAATCTACACTAAATTGTACTTTTGCTCATAATGAAGCTATGTATAAACTACACAATGAGGCAAGTCATGCCCATATTGAACTGTTGAGTAACATGCCAAACCTGCTATTATTGCTTCATTTTTTCTTGATTCCCTTATTTCCTACATAATTCTGTTGTTTGGCACTTTAAAAATATGTTATTTTCTGTATTAAAAAAAGTATCATGAAGATCAAGAAAAGTATTGCTATCAGTATATACTGCACATAAACGGAGTTATTTGTATTGTCCTTCTGGTCTTACAGAATAATAGCAGGATCAAGTTTTAAAGATCCATAGATGGTTCCCAGAGCACACATTAGAGAATTGCTGTGATAAACTGAGTAGAGTCTGTTGTCTACATTCTAACTTCTGCTTCCTCTTTGGTGGTGGTAAGTTTTAGAAAATTTTAATATGGCATTTATTATCTAATCTAAGGAGGTGCATGGATTGACATTCTCCATTTTCATTCTGTCCTATTGAACGAAAATGAATGGGATCTCAAGAAAGTGCTGCTGGAAATGGGGAAGGGCTGGTCACTGCAACCACTTCGCAATTACTCCTGGCTCTGTGCATCGTGGTAGATACAAGCTTGATTTTTGTAATGTCATGTGTCTATTTATGTTACAAAGTTTAAGGGCACATTTTAACAGACATTTGGTTTCTAACCTTGCTTATTAAAAGGAAACAATGTCTTTTTTCCCAGGCGATATTTTAATATAATGGAAATCATCAGAACAAGGAATCATTTTTTGAGCAGGTGCTTAGCATCATTACCCTGTATTAGGAAATGTAAAGACATGATATATAAAAATGAATCTCTGGTGTCACGTACTCTCTAGTAAATGAAAAATAATTTCATTCTTGTCTGTTGAGTTTAACCAACATTAACTTAGTGCAAATGAGATCAGAATCAGACCATGAGACTGTGCAATATATTGAAGAAGAGATAGTGAAGTTTATTATCTGTCATTAAATTAATTTTGTATTTCCCCAAATTACACTTACTGGCATCAAGTTCACGGAATGTTTTTTAAAACTGAGTATACTTAATTTGTGTAAGCCATAAGTTAGAGCTTGCTTTCACTACTAAGAGTTGCATTAGCAAGGTATTTAAATAAAGGAAAAATGATGATAGGATTACTAAAGAAAACAGTAGCAAAATATGCACAGCTAGAAGACCTTACATTAAGGAAATAATGTACAATAGCAACATATACTGAAAATCCTTGCTAATTTCTGTGCTTAGAACAATATGCATTCTGCAAGGATGCACCATAACTCTTGAAGCCCAAAACCAAATTATTTTCTTGCTGATTGAAATTCAAAGACAACAATCTTTAAAATCATTTGTGTGTATGTAAAAAACATAGTCATACAGATGTTTATACTCTTGTTATGGTTTAACCCCAGCCAGCAACTAAGCACCACGCAGCCACCCAGTCACTTCCCCCCCACCCAGTGGGATGGGGGAGAGAATCAGGAAAAAAAAAAAAAAGTAAAACTCTTGGGTTGAGATAAGAACAGTTTAATATAACAGAAAGGAAGACACTAATAATGATAATAATAACAATAATAATAAAAGAATTGGAATATACAAAACAACAAGATGCACAGTGCAATTGCTCACCACTCGCTGACCGATGCCCAGTTAGTTCCTGTGCAGTGATCCCCCCCGGCCAACTCACCCCAATATACTGGACACGACATCACATGGTATGGAATACCCCTTTGGCCAGTTTGGGTCAGCTGTCCCGGCTGTGTCCCCTCCCAACTTCTTGTGCCCCTCAGGCCTTCTTGCTGGCTGGGCATGAGAAGCTGAGAAATCCTTGACTTAGTCTAAACATTACTTAGCAACAACTGAAAACATCAGTGTGTTATCAACATTCTTCTTATACTGAACCCAAAACATAGCCCTATACGAGCTACTAGGAACACAATTAACTCTATCCCAGCCGAAACCAGGACAACTCTTAGTTTTGGTCTCAGTCTCAGCGTGTCTGTAAGAATGTTCTTGATTATTGCTTGCTTAATTGAATATAAGTTTATATTTGACATCTGTATATAGTTGCTACATATAAAGTTTACATTTACAGATAGTTTCTTAGTCCCACAGACTCTAACAATTCTTGAAAGAACTCTGGTCTCAAACTACTGCCATGCAATTGGTTTTCTGTGAAAATTGGGAGCCTCAATGCATTTTGCTGTTTTTAATCAGAAACTGTTTCCAAATTAAGGATTCTTGCTCAGACTTTGTGCCTGTGCTTTGTGATCCCCCTCAAATTAATCTTAATAGAAAACCAGCAAGTAAATGTACATGTGCTCTGAAATCCATGTAGATTAGAAGTTAAGCTGCTTTTTCATGTGAAAAGCTGTACCCCAGATTAGTTTGAGACATAACAACGTTCCCCATCACTTTCCCTGTCCAGAACTGCTTGGGCAAGACGGTATTGACTGAACAACTTTTCTCTGAAAATGGGGTTCTGACCATGTAGGTACAAGTGCAACCTCACACGAGGTTGTTTTTTCCTTGTACTCTTGTGACAAGGTGCAAGACCAATTGCTGCAATTAGGAATTCAACACATTCTAATTTTGGAAAGCAAATAGCATTCTTTTTGCAAACCTTTATTTGAGAAAGAAACCCCATACTAAGCTATAATTCCAAGAAGTTCTTGAGAGAACATTTTAAAGCTGGCAGAGCAGAGATAAGTGCAAAGAAAAGAAAACACTTTGAAAGCATGTTTCAAGCAAAACATTCCAAAGTGCTACCAATAAAAACCAACAAAGACTTCCATTGCCACATCACAATTGTAAACCTGTGCAAATACTTTTTCTTAAAAAAAACCCCAACTCCTTGGAGGAGTCACCACCCACGCAGTCCTAATAGCAGCTGCCTGGAAGTTCAAGAGTTTAGGGGAAGAATTAAGGAAACCCTGCAACTGCTGACTCACTTCACACAAAGGTAATTGCAGATGACCTGAGCAAGGTGTCACCTTGAACAAAATGGTGAAAAGTCACAGAAATGAGCTGAGGCAAGTTTTGTTTCCCAGTGTCCCAGGCAGTGGGACAAAGTTAACTATCTCTTGGGTTTTAAGCCATTGGTGAAGGGAAGAAAACCCAGGAAAACACATATACCTCTTGCTACTCAGACGAGAGAAGATGGCATCTGAAAATATGAGAAAGCAAGAGAGAAAGAACAATCTGGAAGGCAGACAGAAGAAACACCTTTCATTAAGGTAGACACTCTGACTTTTGAAAAAGAAATTTCAGGTCCCATTTTGTCCTCAAATGCTGTGTGGTCTTGTGCAATGGCAAAATCTTCCAAGGAGATCGATCAGTCAGCAATACCGAACCTCCTAACTTGGGAAACCATAAATATTGTAAAAAGCATTACTAGAGAGCATTTATTTTTCTTGTGTTCCCATGACTGATAGGATTATCTCCTCCAAGTGTACTTTTGCAATTATATGCCATGACATTCAAGAATAGTAGAGAAAAAGTGGAATCCTTCACACAAGATGCACTTTTGGGTTCTTCTAACTACCCTCATAGTATGACTTCATCCAAGTTAAAATAGCATCCCATAAGTGAGGACATATCAACCAAGAAGTCATTCTTCTGTTATAAATAATGAATTCAAAGGTGCTAGTTCAGCTAGGACACTAATTGGGTATTTTGCAATCTGCTGAGTGGTAGTCTATAACCATCAGAAGATACACTCTTTCCCTAAACCTGGTAGGATCACAACAGTACTAATGGTTCTGGAACTTCTAAGGGGTGAAAACAATGGCTGGATTCTGTACATGAGTATAGCTTCTGCATGCATTATCCAGAAATGCTCTATCTTTAGGATGATGTCTTTGCAATGGCAAAATGAAGTTGGAATTTTCCAGGGCCATCTAAAAGTGCTTGGAGATACTATTTCCATTTGCATACAAAAGCTGAAAAAATAAAAACAGATATCATAGGAAAATATTTCATTAATAAGATAGCTGTTTGCAGTGCATAGCTAGCTGCACATGGTGTTACTTTCCAAATGTAAGTGTCTGCACGGGGTACTGAGTGTTACAAATCTGTTTGTGTAATAACAGATTCCTCCTTCTTCACTATGCAGGGAAAGCGAGGTACAAATCTCAGTTCTTAGGTGTTACAACATTGAGTGCAACATCACTAAAATCCTGCTGAGACAGATCTCAATTCCTTATTTATTGTGGGAGACGTGCCCCAGCATGTGAGCTGTGCAGGGGGAGGAAGTCAGCCTGGAAAGGGAGAGAAGAGCAGAAGAGCAGCTGACTTGCTGGCAATGTAGTTTTTAGGGGAAATTGCAGGTTTTGTGAGAACCACAAACCAGTCAAATCAAGCTTAAAGAGGTTGAGGAACTTGAGGTAGCAAAGATAACATTTCTCTGTGGCACTAAAACTTAGCACGGAAATTTTTGCATATGACTTTTACCTCTCTGAAAATGAAGGCTGGTAATGAAACTGCAGACATGAGCTTAATGATCCCAGTGTGAAAGGGCTCCTATAAAATGATTTCTCCTTTTGTTGGCTGCTTCTAATCAACACTTTAGAAACACAAACAATTTATAGCAACAAAGGGCTTTTTTTTTTTTTTTATTTCACTGACCCAAATGTAATAATTGCTGTATTTAGTTTATGGTTCTCCCTTTGAAAAAAAAAAATAAAAAAAATCAATGATAATCAGAACAGAGGACATGTAGAGTCAAAGGAGATAAGTGACAGATGGTCACTGAATGACCACACAAAGTCATAACATCAGACATCCTGGAGAGGACTCTGGTCTAGGGAATGAGTAGCATGGCACAGTTTCCAAAACTTAAGTAGGTACTTTTGAAACATAACTCTAATATCACTCTGAAGTATATTTAAAACTCGTCAATATTGTGCCTTTAGGGGAAACTATTTTTTTGTGTTGACGGTGATTTCAGGAACGAATTTTGGCAAGCTCAGCTGAGTTACCTCACTGCACAGTACATGGTAATGTTCATTATGATTATAGCAAATACTATCTATTCTGCGCAGAATTAAATTTGATCTAATTTTTTAATGAATTCAAACTCCTTAATACCCAGGTGCATTCTGGAACCAGACTTTTCTTGGTAATTAGTCCACCACTCCTTGATGGTTAATATTTTTAATTTTGTACAAAACTCTTATTACATTTTACATTACTGCTTTTTGTATGGAAAATATTTAGCAGCACAATAAATGGGTCTTCTATTCTATTTTTTTTGTTAGCGGCCAAGAAACCACAACAATGGACCACAAAGATCCCCAAGCTCACTCAGTGCTTTGCTCCTGAAGAAGCAGAATACCTTTCCAGTCTCCAGGGCTGAAGCTCTGGAGAGTTTTGAGTGTTAAAAGTTTCTAATATTTTATTCTGCTTTACTTATCTGGCAATACATATTCATGAGGAAGGTCGTTATAGCAGCACCCAGTAGTGTGGCTCCAGTTTCGAGCAGTGGCACTCAATGCTTAACAGCCAAACTCACAGAAGAGCATTGCAGAACTGAACACCAAGGTAGTTAGAAGAAAGCAATTTTCTGAAAACTAATGAAACCAAAAAAGTTTTCACTTACATTATTGGGCTACCAGGGGGAAAAGAGATTTCCAACTTATTGAGTCTGTCTTCCTACAGATTTTAAAATGCCATTTTGCCTTGAGAGTGCTCTGGCAGGGTGCTGCATAATGTATTTTTCAGATGCAAGAGGAGCACTGCTGTCACATCCCAATTTCTCGGGATGATGACTCAGGTTTGCTGATTCCCAGGTCAGGATTAAGGTGAAACGACACCAGGGATCCTTTAACTGACAAAACTCAATTTTTATTCACTCACAACAAGAATTGGCATACTCACCACCATAATTTGTATGGTCACCACAAAAATTGGCATGAAACCATGTCAGTAAACTGTGTAATGTGCTACATATACTACGGGCCTTCCTTATCTGGGAATCAGTTCAGGGAAGACAATGAGGAGAGCCCTTCTATTGAGTCACGAGGTTCAGAGTGGGCCCCCTTGCTTTCTAGACTCCTTCTCAGAGAGGACCCTGGGGGTGGCTGGATCCCCTCTTATTCCCAGACTTGGTCAACAGTTTTTGTCTAAAGCGATGAGGTGTAGGGATTATGGAAAAGAATAAAGGGAAAGAGAGAGAGAGAAGAGAAAGATTTCACTGGTCCTGGGTCCAGTGTTGGTTCAGTCAGCCGAGGGGTCCAGTCCCGGCCGGCTTGTGCACATGGGGCTTCAGTTTGTGTCCTTTTATTATCCCTGGCTCTCCTTTGGGCGGGCATTCAAGCTCATTAGGCTAATCAGGTGCCATGAGCGGTTTGTGAGCCTTTGGGCTTGGGGGTCGTTTGGGGAGTAACTTCCCATTCCCTGCATGGTGAGTTGCCCTGCTCAGCACATCAGAACAGGTAGCTGTGCACCCTCCGGCACACCCTCCTGTTGCTGACCAGTGCTGATCAGCTTCTTTTCACCTGTGGTTCTTTGCTAGGCAGAGTTCCTTGTTATGCAGTTAGTTGTTAAGCAGAACTTGCCCCACCGCAATGTTTGAGATATTAACTCTTTCAGTCTCTCACAACTGCACAGGGCAAGCGAGGACGGTGGGCCGAATGTCAGATTCAAATAGCGTGGTTGCTGAATTTCAGCAGAGGGGGCTGAAAATCAATGCAAGGATCAGGTTTGCTCTGCTACAGCTGGGATCTGTGACTACTCGAGATCTGGATGACAGACTTGATGATACCAAAAAACTTTTGGTGTAAAACAAACCAATAACCAAATGAGCTTGGGATAACAATTAGATACAGAACTGAGAATTTAGGGGAAGCTCCTGGAGTCTCCCTCAGACTGCCTGAGCTCAAAGGAGCTCTGCATGTCCTGGAGTTATCCCAAAACTTTCCACTGGTCCCAAATGCAAGTGCATACAATTGCAATGTTAGGGCATCCCTCCTGTAAACTACATTTATGAATACCTGAAAATCCAGCCATTTTTGAATACCCTGCCTCATATCAGTCTCTTTGTACTCTCAGTACAATATAAAACTAATTTTCAAGTGATTTATAGTTTCTTGATAATAAAACTTGTTATGGATTTGTGTGGCGTGGTTTCCTTTGGTAGTGGGGGAGGGGGCTGCAGAGGTGGATCCTGTAAGAAGCTGCTGGAAGCTTCCCCGGCACCAAAATGTCGGACCTGCCTCTGGGAGGGGAGTGATGGTGGTAGCGCCTCTGGGAGAACATATTTAAGAAGGGGAACCGGCAGTGTGGGGTTTGGGAAACGTGAGAGGAACATCTCTGCCGATACTGAGGCCAGTGAAGAAGGAGGGGGAGGAGGGGCGCCTGAGGAGGCTGATGGCCCTGCAGCCCGTGGTGAGAAGGCAGGCTGTCCCCCTGCAGCCCAGGGAGGTGAACAGTGGAGCGGAGGCTCCCGAAGATGGCCGTAACTCCATGGTAAAAACCGCGCTGAAGCAGTGTGAGACTGGAGAGCAGCCCGCAGAAAGGACCCGCGCCANCCCCCTGAGGAAAGGAGCGGCAGAGACGATGTGTGGCGAGCTGACCCAAAAACCCCCATCCCCTTTTCCCCTGCGCCGCCGGGGGGAGGAGGTAGAAAGCACTGGGAATGGAGCTGAGCCGGGAAGACGGGAGGGGTAGGGGGAGGTGTTCTGATGTTTGCTTTTCCTTCCTAATACCCTTGTGTTTTGTTTTTGTTTTGATTTGTAGTAAATTAAATTGATTTTGTTTTTTTCCCCAAGTTGAGCCTGTCTTTTGCTCGTGACCATAAGTGGGAGTGATCCCTCCCAGTCCTTGTCTCGACCCACAACCCTGCCTTTGTATTTTCTCCTCATCTCAACATGGCCAGGCGTGGGGGTGGGGGGGGTGAGTGAGCGGCTTCGTGGTGCTTTGTTACCGGCTGAACTGAAACCACGACAATAAGCAATGTATTTCTATACCACAAACTGCGTATTACTTTCTTACAAACTGTGTTTTGCAAGAGCATTAGTTTGACTCATTAGATTCAAGTACTTATGCATGTATGAGCAACAAAGAATAATACAGCAAGACAAAGTCAAGCATCCCTATCCCCCAGCTGAGTCTACCCCTCATTCTCTCTAGTCCTTGCTCACTGACTTTATCTCCTTTTGTCTTGCATGTTCTGCAGGTGTGACCTTGACTGCAACCTGTGGCATGGAGGAGGAAGGCCTTTTCCACCCATTCTTACATATTTATGTCTCAACAGGAGGAACATACTATGCTAACACAAAAGGCTGGTGCCATGGTGCATTTTCTACGGGTGACTACAGAAGGAAGTGAAAAGAAAAAAATCTCAAAGCAGCAGAGAGTCCCTTGTATGTGGTCTGGGGCTGCTAAGGTCTAAACAGAGATCTCACTCCTGCTGCCTCTCTAGGACCTGGCAGCTTCCAGAGGAATCCTGCATCCTGTCGGTATCCGTCTCTCATTTTTGGGATAGGGGGATCAAGTTTGGGTCCTGAGTGTTTTTTCCCTTCCTTTAGCATCAGCTTTTATCGTCACTGTTCTGTGGGACTGGCTGTCTCTACACTGCAGTCAAGGTCCCCCATCTTTTTATTTTGGTGATTACAAGGTAAGATTTTGTTGCATCATTATCACCTATGTGAACCTGGAGATGGCTTCTGTACCTTCCCTGCACTTATCTGTATTCTGCCCATGCTATTGACCTGAAAAACTGTTTCTTCTCCTCTGAACGCCACCTTCCCTGCTCTTGAGGCTGTGCCAAGTGACTGTGTCTGACACATCCCTTCTTGGCCTACCTGCCTGTCCCTGGCATCGGCCGGCTTACTGCAGGGATAACTGAAGTACACCTGGAGGTCTCACACCAGCATTGTGGAACCCCACACAGCTGCAAACCCCACACTTGCCCCTGGCAAACTTTGGGCTGCCAAACTCAGAGCCACCCTGGCACACAGCCCCGGTGATGCTGCCGGGCCAGGGGAGCTCCTTCGGGTCCACCTGGTCCTGCATCGGCGTGATACAGAGGGTGATTTTACAAAACTGCTCATTCCTGCTATTTGCAGCACTTCTATAGCCAAAAAATGGTTTTCTGTCTTCAGCGGTTTTAAAATGGCAACTTAGTTTTGGGTTTTTTTGAAGGAAAAAGTGATTTTCCACAGCTGAGATAGCTTTCATCAGAATATTCTCAATATTAAAAAAGTGCTGCTATTCAAAGAGTTAAACCCACCATCATCTAGAGACTATTAAAATTCAGTAACCTTGGCAACAAAATAGAAAATGATACTGGTTTAGTTGTTTAAAATGAGGAACATACGCCCTTATGTGTGTGACCATATTGTTAACAGATTGGTTTGGGTTGTTTTTATTTTCCTAATCATATGGCTCAATCCTACATTTCTTTCTCTTGCTTCCTTAAACATTCCGGTATCAGAAAATATCATTTTTTCTTCATATAAACCCTGTCCTACATCACAGAACACCATCGGATTAGGAAAAAAAAAAATCTTCTCTCTGAAACAGAACCAGAAACTGTCCAGAAAGTGGTGCAGGAGCCTATAGACACTCTTGTCAACTGACTATGAACAGAAAATAACAGTATGCACTCAGGTAATTTTTCAAGGAAAACTGAGTTGTCACTCATGATTATTTTCATATCAAATCTTTTAGAGATTGTATAAACTTGCTCTGTTCCAGTGGGTGCTTTTCAAATGTCTAGATTTGCATTTAAAAAGGGTAAAAAGTGCATGAAGAGGTAGGTAGTATGTATTCCAGGTTAGGAATTAAGAACGGAAACATTCCTTTCAAAGCTGAAGACTGGTATAGCTCCAGAAGCTGAGCTGTGTGTTAAGAGACGAGTTGTTGAGTTTGGACAGTGCTTCTAAATGTGGAAATATCTGGGAATAGCAGGAAAAGACTGGATGGCCGCATGCCCCAGCACCCAGTATCACTGAGGCTGCTGACGCTTTGCATCTCTGCAGGACTTCACACTTGGAAATTGCTCTTATATTTGGCTGCCTGAGTTTTTGTGTGTGCATTTGGTTTTGCAAATTATAGCAAAGTATTCCCATTATGGGTTTGTGTGGCGCGGTTTTCTTTGGTAGTGGGGGAGGGGGCTGCAGAGCTGGCTCCTGTAAGAAGCTGCTAGAAGCTTCCCCGGCTCCAAGTAGGACCCGCCTTTGGCCCAGGCCGACCCAATCAGTGATGGTGGTAGCGCCTCTGGGAGAATATATTGAAGAAAGGGAACTGGCAGTGTGTGGGGGTATTGGAATGTGAGAGGAACCCCTCTGCAGATACCCAGGTCAGTGAAGGAGGAGGGGCGCCTGAGGAGGCTGATGGCCCTGCAGCCCGTGGTGAGAAGGCAGGCTGTCCCCCTGCAGCCCATGGAGGTGAACGGTGGAGCGGAGGATCCCAAAGATGGCCGTAACTCCATGGTAAAAACTCCGCTGAAGCAGTGTGTGACTGGAGAGCAGCCCACGGAAAGGACCCGTGCCAGGGAAGTTTGTGAGGAACTGCAGCCCGCGGAAAGGACCCATGTTGGAGAAGTTGATGAAGGACTGTCTCCCGTGGGAGGGACCCCACGGTGGAGCAGGGGACAAGTGAGGAATCTTCCGCCTGAGGAGGAAAGGAGCGGCAGAGACAAGGTGTGGCGAGCTGACCTCAACTCCCATCCCCTTTTCCCCTGCGCCGCCGGGGGGAGGAGGGAGAGAGAACCGGGAATGGAGCTGAGCCGGGAAGGCGGGATGGGTGCGGGGAAGGTGTTCTGAGGTTGGGTTTTCCTTCTCGGTATCCTTGTTTTGATTCGATTTGTAGTAAATTAAATTGCTTTTGTTTCTTCCCCAAGTTGAGCCTGTCTTTTGCCCATGACCATAAGTGGGGAGTGATCCCTCCCAGTCCTTGTCTCGACCCACAAGCCTGCCTTTGGATTTTCTCCTCATCCCAACGTGGCCAGGGGCGGGGGTGGGGGGCGAGTGAGCGGCTGCCTGGTTCTTTGTTACCGGCTGGGCTGAAACTGAAACCACGACATCCCCTCATTCATGTAAAGGGCTTGAGGCAGTAAGTTCAGGCCATCTAACAGCAAACTACAGAAAGTGCTGTATGGTTTTTTTTTTTTATGTTTGTGAAAGAATTCGTTTCCTCAAGCTAGCGGTAATATGGATTTGGAGCACAGCTTTCCCAGATTTATTTAATAAAATGTTACCATTTTTCTTGTAGCAGAAACAAGCAGAGAAGAGAAAGCTATTCTCCTCTACACAATGGAAGGCAGGATTATAGAATAAACACAAGGGAGATAGGAAAGGTGAATCAATTTAAATGACCTTTATTCAAGCTTCATTGAAACAAATGAATAAGAGGATTTATCCCCCAGAAAATAAAGTGGAAATAAGAAAGTAATGACTAAATAGAAAACTGAAGGAAAAATTCTAATTATATTGAAAGAGATTTGCCAGGGTTCTTTAGTATAAAATTAAAAATAACTAAGAGTATGTTAAAACATGTATAAATTAGAGCTGAGCAAACATAATAAAACTACTTGGATAGCTGAGCTGGGAGTAGGATATAGTGCAGTGCTTGCAGCTGAGAAATGGCTTTGCCTTTTTGCACCATTAACCTTCTAAAATTTAGTCCTCCTACCTTATGGATCAACTCTTTTAGAGATTAGTTGGCTCTCTAATCCTTTGAAATCCTGTTTTTATATTTCTCACATAGGACAGGGCCCTAAATATTCCATTGCAGAGCTAGGCAAAAAAGCAAATAAGTGGGGTTTTAATGGAGTCACAAACAATAGGCGTAAGGCTTAAGGTTCAGAGGGTCAGGTAAACCTTATCATGGTGCATGGGATCCTCAGTCTGACATTTGATTGCCTAGTTATGCAAAGCAGAGGCATCCCTGAGGCAAGTTTCAAGCATACAAATACCTGTTCCCCAGCCCAGGTGGAAAGCCTGCAGTGTGTGCCTGGGCACACCAATACCCCTCACAGCGCCTGGGCACAGGCCTGCAGCCAGGGCTGCTTGCAGCCAGCTGAGCACTGCTTCCAAGCATGCTGAACATCATCTGCGTTGCAACGATGGGCAGAATTTTATGTGGTTTTTTCCAAAAATATTTTTTCATATGTTTCAAAAAAACCCTTAATTTAATAAACTGCATATGGAGTTCTTCTGGTGTGGTTTTTTTTTTGTTTGTTTGTTTAGCTTAAAACTTGTATCTTTGCTTCTTTTTTGATATGACAATCAACCAACTAAAACCATTAATTACATGGGGATAATTTTCTGCCAGTGCACAGATCCTAGAGTAATAGATTTAAGCAAAGTGATGGAATTTGGCAGCTTTCCTTTCCTAGCAAGATTATGTCAGTGGCTCCTAAATCCATTGATGCAGTGAGACAGTAATTAGTTAATTTAATGAGAAACAAAGGATCTTAGCCTGCAGAATTTACGGTACTAACAAGACAGGTTATTATTGGAAGCTATTTCAAATAAAAACACTTAAATCTGCCAACAATTCAATTGTCCCTTGATTAAAAAAATGGAGCATCGTTTATTGTTATCACCACAGGGTTAGGCTAATGCTAGAACATATCCTACGCTTACACTGGTGTTGGCTATGGTTGCAGAGTGCCTGTTTTGTTTTAAAAGCAAAGTTGTTTTGTTTTAAAATATGAAACAGGAAAACTGTGTTGAATTTCTATGATACTGGAGACTGTCTTTGCCATATCTCTAAGCACGATCAATTGTTCTGAAGAGACATCCTAAGCCTGGTGTTTAATTTAACTCTATAGAGATGTAGCAACTCTGCTGGTAGCAGGAACAAGCAAAGAAACCAAAACTCCGCTCAGCAAAAGAGCAGACCAAATAAAGCCAACCAGGAGCCAACTAAATGAAAAATGCAGCCCACGAGCCTCTGTTCTTTCACTTGTGCTGTGCAGGGGCAGGTATAAAAGCATCTGAGACAGACAGACACACATATGACCATCCCAGCCCCACCCCNAACAGCCAGGAGGTATAAGGTAGTCTCCACACTGAATTATTGGAAATACTACAGAGTGACTCCAGCCTTTGCTTTTGTAGACTGTGCTTGCAGCATGTTTTAACCATGAGTTGTGAGCAAAGATGCTATGGCAAGTGGTGATATTGCTCATCTCTGGAATTGCCTCTAATTCTGGCTTTCACCACAAACTTCATGGCTCCTGCTGGGGGTGATATAGCTTATTCTCCAGCACCCGTTTTGCAAATAGTCTGAATGCTTCAGTTGGCTTTAAGGAAAAAATGTGAAGATGAGAAATATTTTGTGGCAAAACTTTTCTTATAATATAAATATTTAGAGGTGCATTAAATTCCTGAGGTGTTTATTTAAAAACATCTTCAATTTATAGCCAGATCTAGAATCACTGCATAATCTTCCCACTGTACAAGTTGTAAGTCTGTTTACACATATTGATAAGTTTGTCTCTTGTATTTCTCTTTGCTTACATAAACCAGTCATTTGAATATAAAAATATTGTGATTAATCTGGGGAATTAGTTGGCTAAGTAGTTAAACAATTCTCCAACCAGAAAAATAAGAACTATTTAACTAAAAGAAGAGTCAATGTCTTCTCTGAGGATGCTTTAAAAGATTATTTAAATCTTATAAATATTTAAAGGCCTGCATAGAAGCTAATGGATTTTTAAGGAAAAACAAAATAATGCATTTATAAGAAACACCATCTTATTCTACTAAACCAGTTAAATGAGTAAATCCTATGTTGTGACTGTGTTTTAAAAATTACCTCTGTTGAACTAGATTGAGATACAATTGGGATTTTGTTGGAAATCACATGGACATACTTCAACTTAAACAGGTAAAGGTGCTGCTACAGGAGCATTGCATGGCCTTAATGAACCAGTGCAAAGATACATATTTCTCATCCTTCCCTGTCTTTGCTGCAAATAAAAGGCCCTGGCCAGTATCTGATTCCTGTGCTCATTTTAAATTGTTGTTTGCCTGAAGACAAGACCTTCATGGTCTAAAAGAGTAGGCAGGATGTTTCTGAGGGGGTTGAAAGAGAAATTTGAATCTGATTAACCTTGTTAATAAAACTACTCCGTGCAATCATTTCTTTCTCCCTGATGCTGGTGACTGAGTGTGTGCTTAAGCACATGTTTACACAAATACTTCTGCATTTCAAGGTGACCACATACTCAAGTGTCTGGGGTGGTGTTTGGTTGGATAGGTCCTCACAAGGTGTAACTTGGCCACTCGTGAGGAAAACTCCCTGATTTCTACAAAATCTCACAGAAACAAAATGAACCCGAACACCTTCCACTTCTATCCTTTCTGGGTAAACAAACACCGATTACATTATGGCTTTGTGTGTTAAAAGCACATTTTCCACTTGGTAATTAAGCTTGATCATGAAGACAAAAACATCATTTGCACATATTTTGAAGACAAAATAGTAGCCTGATTTCATTTACTTCAATGCAAAGCTGGTGTTCACCATGTTTAATTGAGAAGAGAAAAAAAAGTCCTTGTTACTGTAACCCTTGAATCTGTAGAAAGTTCAAGGTGATGTGAGTGGTGTGGGGTTTTTTGTATTGTTTTTTGGGTTTTTTTTTTTAACGCTCTGCTTTATTCTCACTGAACAAATTGACAAATGTTAAGGTGAAACCTCAGCTGAAGGAGATTCTGCAGAAATACTGTCCCCCTAGCAACACTGTTACTATGCGCAAAGAGTACATAAAATATTATTCCCCTAAAAGACTGCACTTGAGAAGGAAATAAAATTTTATTTTATTTTTAAATAAAGATAAGGTGCTTGCAAATGTTCCACGTACCTCTAAATATACTGTAAGCACAATTTGAATAGAAGCAGGATTCGTAATATAAACTCAGAATAAAGGCTGCAGTACCAAAGCAGATAACTAGTGGAACCACAGATACAGATCTTTTCTGTGAAAAGCGTGTTTCTGCCACTATGCATTGGGAGAAACAGAGCATTTGATTTTGATTCCAGAGAAACAGAACTAAAGAGGACAATAGCATCCACAAAGGGTGGCTGCTATAATGAGAGAGGACATGTGAATGGGGAAGGCTTGTGGCAGCCTAGTTATTGCCTAGAAGAGGCCTAGACCCTGCAAAGAGAGATGGTTTGCAAAAGACAGTACTGCAAGAAAGCAGAGTGAATAGGAGAGGGAAATTAATATTTTCAGTGGCCAGATGAAGGATGCACTCAGAATAATGTGCCTCCAGAAATAAATCCTCTTTCTCGTCTCTCAGACGCTTACTTAGGAACCACAGCTTACAGAGTGTTAACGATTGCAGTAAGTTAATGAATATGTGTTGTGTTGGTGCAGTTTACAACTGACTAGCAAGAAGCATCCAGCATTTTTAAAAAATTCTGCTGTATCCTTCCAACTGTTGCTAAGGAAGAATCCTATCACCATGAATCTCTAAGCAACTTTGAATATGTTCCTTTTAGTGATTGCTCATGTCCTCTTTATTGACCAAAGTGTTTGTGAATTGCTGTATGCTGCAGTGCATGTCTGTCACCTTGCTTATAAAAACAGCTTTAATAAGAAGTGTAGGGTTATATCCTTATATATTTGGTCACCAGAAACAAAAGGGTTCTTTCTGTTCCAACAACATGAATGCACACAAAAAGCAGACTGGACTGCTGAGAACATAAGTCTGGGTCATCCATGCTGTGAAAACTCAGCTGACGTCTTGGGAAGACACTCACAGGCTTTCGGGCATCCCATCGCCATGAAGCCGGCAGGGCTATGGCACTGAGTGCCGGTGCACAGCGAGTCATTTTGCTACTCAGAAATGGCCATTTTGCACCCTTGCACTCCCAGGGAAGCAGGGCTCCAAATCCCAAACAGCTGTGCAGTATGACCCCAGCACTGCGGTGCCTGCTGCTGCTCCCCCCCCCCCCCCCCCACTGGGGACACACAGCCAAAAGGTTCACCAGCTTCTGCCACGTCCCAGCAGCTCAGCCCCATGACAGAGCGACAGAAAAGAGACAAACAAGCCTTAGGGAAAATGGCTTTTCCCCCTCTGTTATGGGTTTGTGTGGCGCAGGTTTTTTTGGGGGTAGTGGGGGAGGGGGCCGCAGGGGTGGCTCCTGTGAGAAGCTGCTAGAGG
>VYZV01003322.1:9599-32654 GCA_013401275.1 Pandion haliaetus | reverse complement strand
GGTGAAGGACTGTCTCCCGTGGGAGGGACCCCACGGTGGAGCAGGGGACGAGTGAGGAATCTTCCCCCTGAGGAAAGGAACGGCAGAGACAAGGTGTGGGGAGCTGACTCAACCCCCATCCCCTGTTCCCCTGCGCTGCCGGGGGGAGGAGGTAGAAAGGACCAGGAATGGAGCTGAGCCGGGCAGGCAGGAGGAGTGGGAGGAGGTGTTCTGATGTTTGGTTTTCCCTTCCCAATACCCTTGTGTGTTTGATTTTATTTGATTTGTAGTGAATTAAGTTGATTTTGTTTGTTCCCCAAGTTGAGCCTGTCTTTTGCCCGTGACCATAAGTGGGGAGTGATCCCTCCCAGTCCTTGTCTCGACCCACGAGCCTGCCTTTATATTTTCTCCTCATCCCACCGTAGCCGGGGAGGGGAGAGGGGGTGGCGGAGTGAGTAAGCGGCTTCGTGGTTCTTTGTTACCGGCTGGGCTGAAACTGAAACCATGACACCCTCTAAAAAAAACATTTCCAGCAGCAACCTCTCTGGAGCATGTTTTACTTTCGCAGCTGAGCAGACTCAGTGCAGGTGCAACCCAGTGGAAATCTTTTGGTTTTGTACACCCACGTTCATGATGAGTCTCTCTAAAATAGAATTGTTCGTGCTTGTAACAGAGGTTTCCAATTGCGTGTCTTACATGGCAACTGTTTACAAGAAAATTACATTGTTTATATATTTTTGCTGCAGTTAACAAATTATCTTAAATGTCAAGTTTGATACTGAAATAAGGGAGTTTATGCTTTAAAGCACTACAATTGTTGGTAAATTGCATTCAGCAGAGAATTATAGATATTTAAACATCATTCAGAAGGAAAATGCATTCCCAAGGGATTCATCTGACATCATAAACTATGAAAGTGAAGGCTTAGCAATTTATAAATGTTAGCAGAACAAAACCACCCCAACTTCTGAGCACAATTACTCATGTGCAGTTAACAGTTTAACTAACAGTTGCACTGTACTGTTATTGAGTTCTTATTGCCTTCCTGAAATTAATTTGATAACTGTTCATTTATCATTAATTGTGCTGTGAGCCTCAGAGGGGCTTGGGAGCAGAGGAGGTCAGCTCACGGACTGGACCCAGCAGTTTGTGGCATAATGATGAAAAGTGAGCCACATCTGTCATTCTGCACGTGAGACATCCTTGTCCTCACCGCTGTCTTGTGCAGCTTTTTTTATCAGCTCAGCAGTTAAAAATCTGTGTTTTTTGTTTTCATACAGAGTGCTGCCAGTCAGGGGCTGTGGCTGGCTTGCAGGCGCAGTTCGGGGCAGCAATGAGCCGGCACCCATGCCAGCACCTGCTCCTCTGCTCAGCCACTGCTGGGTGGAAGGAGCATCAGTGCAGCAAGTCCACCTCTCTCAGCTCCACAGGCAGGTTGGTGAATCCCAACAGTTTCAGGTAACACCCACCACCTCAGGAGTTTGTTGGTGGTACGCTTGTCTCACACTGACCAGTGCCTTTTCTCCTCAAGGCTGACCCACTGCCTGGGAAGATTTTCTGACCCATCTGGAAACCTGCCGTACCACGCGACTGTATGTACTGTTTCCACTTCCCCTCACTCTCCTAAAAGTCTTCCCTGAACAATCCAGCTCTGGTGAGCAAAAGTGCCGTACTTCAGCACCCTTGTTTTCCTCCTGGAGTCCCCTTTGCTCACGTAATGTGCATGAGAAGATATGGTCTCCTGGTCTGCTTACAGTCCCCACGGAGTACCCAAACCTGAGTGCATCATGATGAACTGCCTGTTGGGTTCAACTGCTGCTTATTTGGGAAAGTGCCACTAGGATTCTTCACTTTGGATCAAAGGTTTGGGTAAAGCAATCCAGTTTTTCAGGATTAGAAGGACAGGATATCCCTCCAATGAGCAATGAGATCTGCAATTTGCCTTTGCTGTTCAAGCCAAGCTCTGGAGGAGCAGCAGTCCACCAGCACCTCTATTCACAACGGGAACAACTGATCCGCAGCTTCTCAGCAGACCTCCATTGCAGGTCAAAGGCAGAAGGCTGGAACACCATGCTTGTCACTTTGCTTCCTGACACTATGGTGCTGTATTTCAGCAAATTGAGAGTATGGTTTCTTCCACAAGGTAACGTTGTGTCAGTACTTGGTCCTTCTGAAATAAATCCTTGTTTTTTCCAGAGTTACAATGGTAAATCATAACTATTTGCTCTGGTCTTAGTAATGAGTATCAGTCCAAAATTTCAGAAGTGCCTCGTTAGTGCTCTTGTCTGTATTCACTCTGTTTAAATGGAGTAGTAAACAGGGGATGGACATTTCACACAAAACTGTCCTAGCAAACCATAACGCATCACCGTATCATACTTCACACTTTCCAAGCCAGTATTGTCTTTCTGTATCTATCCATCAGTGGATCCCTAGTCAATGCAGAGGGAGCTTTACTACTACTACTACATTAAGATGATAATGTAGAATGATTTGCATTTGCTTCATACACATTACATATTTCACATGGGTAACAAATGGAACAGTGTAAATACCCAAAGAAAAGGCATAATGGAATACCATACCTAGACAGGGATTCCAGAAAGAGAAAGAAAAACACAATTGTTGAGAAGTATTTTGGGGAAATCTGAAGGAAACAGAGTCCTAACAAAACTGACTGTGGAAAGAGGAATTAGAACAACCCCTAGAAGAATGTTATGTCCATGTATTTTCTTCCAACTAACCTCAGATTTAGAAGATGAACATCCTATGCAGACTGACAGTAAAAATAAATAAATAGGAAGAAGAGAAAGGAGAAAGAAGGAAGAATGTTCAAAATGAGGAAAAGGTGAAAGAGATGCCTGCTTTGAAAATGGTAAATTGGCACTCAAGTAACAGTGACAGCAGTATGGTAGATAAACTGAAGGATTTTTTTTTTTCCCCAACAACAGAATCATTTCAAGCATGTTTCACTGTGTCTTCTTATTTACATTAAAATGTATTTGATCATTACAGGCTATGAAAAATGACAGCAACAATCTTTCTTCAGCTAGAAGGACAGTTGGTGCTTATGAAGGAAGATTGGTCTACAGCAACCCAAAGTCCACAAGCAGCTGATGCCAGCTTGCTGATCCCAGTCAAGTCCCTGCACTCCATGTGCCTTTTCTACAAAGTGAAGTACTGTATTTGTTGGATTTGTTATAGTTGTGATGAGTAATTACCTCATAACTTCAAAGACCTTAAATAACAGAAGTGCCATGTCAGGGATATGTTCTGTTATTGTGGAGGAAGGAGAAGTCTCATGCATGAAAGACTTTAAACCAGGAACCCCATCATTTTAAAGCATTAGGGCAAGGAAGGCTGCTGTTTTCTAGCTTCTTTTCTCTGAGTTTTTTGTATGGGATACCATTTCTTATATCAGATAGCATTGCATTATCTTTCATGGTAATGCTCGAGTCATATATCATATTTTCTAATAAAGCTTAGATTTGCGAGCCTAGCAGAGTATCAATAATATTAACTTTCAAAATACTGCTTTCAGCATTGGATACATAGGGCTACATCTTTCACATGGGTTGTTTTTGCAGTTTATCAAAATGAAACATGACATCTACTGTAAATGATATTCCTATCTAGTGCTTAATGATACATCTGCTTCCTATCATCCACAAATTCTGGTGGTTTGCTAAACAGATATTTTGTTTAGTGACAACCTGTATGCCAAACTGAAGGTTTGTTAGTTTCAGCCAATCAGCAACAGAAGCTGGTGTAATGACGAGTTGGGTCTACAAGCTAAAATGAGTTAGTTATTCCAACAGAAAAAAGAGTTTACAAATACTGGGTTTAACACCGTGCTGACTTCTGGAAAAAAAATCAGTTTTAAAATTTGAAGTGCCATCAAGTACTGTTATCACTTTCCACTGAAAAGGGTAAAATGGTAATCTGTCAACAGTAACTCAAGCCAGAAGCTACCACTATTGGAATGGAAAATGTAAGAGAGAACATAAGAATAGATTTTTGTTAGTTTCTGGTGTAATTGATAAGCCATGTGGACACATTCAGAATTTCACGGGATTCAAGGGCAAAAGAGCATGGAAAAGCCTATTGCTCCCGTCTCCCAAATCTGTCCTCTATTTAGCAGTCTCTAGGCTGGGTAGCACCCTCTACTGTTCAATAGGCAACTCAGCAGGGTTAAGTACGGAAGATTTAGGCAACGAGTTTCCAAGTGTTTTTTGATGGCAGAACATGCAAATTACAGTAGACCTACGGCAAGGTAATTTTTTGAACGTTAAGCCGTGAAAAAAAGGTTAAATGCAATTTATTCATTTCTGTCCAAATCAACTTAATATTTTCTTTTTTTTTTTTTCTCTTAGACTCTAGGCTTTTTAAAAGAAATTTTCTGAAGTTTGACAGAATCAGTGGGACTCTCAGTGCTGTAAATCAGCTCTTAACTCCACCGAGGAAGTAATCTGAAGGAGTTAAATGCACGTGCTTTTTTTTTTTTGTCATGTATACTTAGGGAAAAAACACAGTTAACTTGTGTTTGGTATCCTGACTGCACATCCAAGACATGTTGCTTATCTTCTATATTATACGAGAGGCTGTTGTATCGCTTCCAAAACAATTAATGGAGATTTTGCTTCTATGGACAACTACACTAAGTTGACTCTGAAAAAGGGAGATCTAGACTTGTATGAGTAAGGAAAATCATTATTTTTCCTGATTTCAGTTACGTTTTAAGGCAATCAAAACCTTGTTTGATCAAATAAGAAAGAACAGTACATAGGTCTATATTTAAAATATGCTTCTTACACACCTTACGTATAATATAGCTTTACATCACAATAATTAGGGTGATTGAACTGTCAATACAAGATTTCTATATAATTAATATAAATTGTTAGCATAGATAAATGATGATTTAAAAAAGAATCTCAATAGAAGAAGTTCATGCCATGACCTAAAATGGAATAAGTCTTATGGCTGTGGTTACTTTGACCAGCCATAAATTAAAAAGCCAAGCTATATCTGAGCTGGTTTCAGCACCAGACCAAGCCACTTAATCTACTCAGTCTAGCATTTAAAAGGTCAGCAATTAGAAGCCCCTTTCTAATGTTTGTTTCCAAACCATCCCTCCTCACCCTGAGTTTGTTCCTGGAGATTGCATGTCCGTAATTTTGGGACATAACTCAAGGAAAGTTCCCCCTTCCCTGACATACTTTGCTTCCCTGACAAAAATCTGTAAACCAGATAACCCAAAGTTAACTTCCATTTCCATTTTTAGCGTCAAACCTCCCTCAACCAGGCTTTGCTCAATATCACCAATTTTAGAGTTGCTTCACATGGTAGCAAATTATCCATACTGTTATGTACTTACATTTATTAAAAAAGTACGATTTGATATCCCCAAAGTGGCTGTATTTGATTATAACCATTTATAGTTCAGGAATGGAAGTGGCCAATACTGTAACCACACCCTAGGCCCCAGACCTCCTGGTCTACTCCAGTAATGACGACAATTTATTTGCAGAGAATGGGCACCTACAACTCTAAAAAAGAAGATGTACTAAGGGCAATTAATGTGTACTGAAAGGAAAAAAAAATCTCCATTTTTATGTCTCGGAGATAAGTTGTCCCAAGCTTTTGGCCAGGCTGGTATGTGGTGAGGGGGCATTGCCTCCTTTCTCCATTCCACTCACGCTGAAGCTCAAACTCAGGAGCAGATGGCTCTCTGGTCATCACTCAGAAACCTCACCCAGACACTTGCCTGCCAATGCATCAAGCTGTTAGAGGTTGACTGTGATCCTGAGCATCCCAGGGACATGGCCTTGTCAAAATAAAGTTGACCTTTAAATGACACTCCAAATATTAAGACATCTGAGGTACTACTGGGGGGGAAGGCAGAAAGTGAGCCTTTCACCTGAGTTTCCAGCCTTTGCTATGCTCACATCAAGTTAAAGGAAGAATAAGAAGCAAATCATTACTTTTTATCTTACCTGTCACTCAGTAGATTTCCTCCTAAGAAAGCTGATAGCCCAAGAGACACGCCCCAGGTACCATTTTTTTGCACCTGTCCCAAGGGAGGAAGTAGCAATCCATTATGCTGAAAGATAGTTCAATATTTTATGAGAATTTTTTTTTTTAAATATTACCCCTTTTCTAAGTGAAAAATCTACAGTCACTTGAGAAGATCATATCTACACCCTTACCTAAATTCTCTTGTCCTGCAAACTTCTCTTTCTGCCATGATGAGCCCTTTTTTCTTGACGCCCACAGGATGGCTGGGGATGAGGCGGTTGTGGTGAGTGCAGCTATTTTTACACATCCCATCCTAGACTTGGGGCTGGCTCCTGCCCCCGCTCCCACCCGGGCCACCAAAGTGATGCTCATTTCCTCATCCTTGCGCTCCCTTTGTCTCCATAGCGACACTGATGCTTTAGCTGCCACCTGAATGTCATCCCTCAGCCCCTGCTCTCCTGCCACTGCTCCGGCCCCATTGCTGCATGCCAGGGCACAGGGATGCTGCTTGGAGCTGAACCACCCTGCTAGCATTTAATTTGCCTTCATTTTCCACTTTCCCTGCTCCAAACTGGGTTTACTTCTCTCCCTCCAGTTCAGCTGCCAAATGAAGGAAAAAAAAACAAACCCAAATGTTCATTACCTTAGACACATCCAACATGATTCAAGTTCTTCACTGTACTTCTCAGACCTATCCCGGAATTGCATGCAACCCTCTGTAGCTATTAAAGGAAATTCACTTCACACGGACAAAAAATCTCCAACTCACGAGCAGAAGTTAGACTAAAAAGAGTTTGGCTGCGTAAAGTGCTTGATGAAAGGAAAATGTGATGGCCAAATTGCCTTCTCTCATATGTATCCCTCCTTGGCCTGGCACAGACTCCATTGAGATGAATGGAAAGACTCCCGTTGATATCAATGGGCTGAGGATCAAGCTCTTCATGTCTGTGCTTTGAGGGACTGAGCAAAAAGCACCTTTCTACTACATATGTCTAGGTAATTTTAATTGTGGCAGTGGAGTGAAACAGCACCTATACCTAAAGGGTGGAAAACAGGAAGCTAACAAGGGGTTGTGAAGTGCTGCGAGACAGGGCTAACTGCCTGCCAGTGAAAAGAATGAGGAGTCTAGGAGTTGTGTAGGGTTTTTTTAAAGAGAATATTTAAAAATTTAGCCTCTGCCTCTTCTGTGTAAGTACAGTATTGACTTTTGTTAATGCGTCGTGCACTGGACACGTATGTCCTTCCTTACTGAGATGCAGTGGAGAACCGTGCTCCTCCCCAGCTCTCCTCATCCCTGGCCAGCAAACCAGCTTCTTCTGGACACCAGTCCTAATGTCTCTGCTCCTGAGAGCAGGATTTAGCCACCATCTATCTGCCAGATGCACCTTTTGTCCTCTGAAAGACCTTCTCTCCTGCCTTCTCTGTGCTGAGAGTTTCCCTAGGGATGCAGGGCAACTTCCTCCTTCCACTCTCCTCTGTGAATTGCTCCCACATACATTATCTCTAAGACTGGCCTCAGAGTGCTGCAAGTGAGATATGCCTGATGATACAGCAAGCACATGCCTAGAGGATTAGCAAGGCTTTCACACCATGGGGAGCTGTAGATCCTGTCTATCCTGCTGCTTGATCCTTAAAATAGTCTCTTTATTTTTCTGTTCGCAAACTAGTTCAATTTTCTGAAGATTAAATTCTCTCTACATTAATGATGGAAGCAATCAGGTTTCTTTAACATTTCCCTCAGCTACAAACAAATCTAAGCTTTGAGAAGTTGTATTTTAGCGAGAATGCCTGGGAGTTTGAAATGCTTGTACTCTTACTAGTATTACAGGTCACTGCCCTTCTCAGCATTTACCAAAGCTGAAACACTCAATAGTTTATTATTTCTATTTAGAAATGTGTCTATGCTTGCACCTGCTACTAACCTTAGTGTAGCAAAGAAAGATTAAACATTCAAGTAATTTAGCTTAGTTCCAGTTCATTTTCAATTAGCAGGAGAAAATCCTCTCAGACATAATAAGCTATTTTAGGTTTGGGTTTAGTTTATTTGTCTGACAAAAGCAAGCATTTAGGCTTACAAGTTAACATCACTAATGCTGTTAAAAATATAGTTTATTAAACAAAAAAGATAAGAAAAAACATAGACAATTAAAATACTGTTTTCAAGGGTATTTTCCCTTTTCAGGATGTTTTAAACGTAGTAAATAACCCAGAATGAATACTACACAAAACATTTCTGGGAAGAAACTGCAGTATTGGCTTTATTTCCTAATCTTTAACTGTTCTATATGTTTATTTACTGTATTTAGAATGTAAAACCTGCTCCTGCCCACTTTATCGATGTCAGCTTGTCTTCTCTGATACCATTCTTGGCTGTCTTACCCATGTTGAGCTAGGAAGATTTATCCAAATACCCATCTTTCCTAACATATTAGGCAAGAAGATGTCTTCTGAAGACATCTTCCTGACTTTACAGGCAAGTGGAATATGAATCCAGGGAAATAAGAAGGTTGGCTGGCCAAAGTCTCCCATTAAGATTGAACACTGTGATTGAACAAAAAGTAAAAAATAGTCTCTTCACAAACTGATGTTAATTGTTAGGAGAGACAAAGTTTCCTCTTTATGTGGCAAATGAGGTCCAGCAGTTTCCATAGGTAGAAGACCAGAAAGTATACGGGTGAAAAAGAAAGCAGATGTACCTCAGGGTTCTTGGGTCAAATCTCATATAAATGGACACATTTGAAAACACACATATCTCAGTTTTGCTGGTTCTGATTTTCCTGTTAAGGAATCCTTCTTCCCAAATGTCATTTTCCCCAAATCAGTAAGGCCTCAGACTAGAAATTCCCGCTCCACCCACCCCCAAGCTGCTAACTTTTATGCTTTTATGTGTTTCTCCCTGTCTTTGAAAAGTTATAAACCCATCAGGTTTTGTTTTTCATGGAATCCTTTTGTTTTATGTAGCAGGACAGAAGCTATTGATGGGTACTTATCAGTGAGCTGTATTTGGAAAGGTGAAATGGAGGAAAGGTGACACAAAAAACCAAAATAAAATACAGAAAATCCTAGACTATTTTTAAGCTGCCTGATACACTTCTGATGTAAACACCTGGCAAGAGCTCTGGTAAGGAGTAATGAGAAAGTTACAGTGGTACAAGGAATCAGCAGTGCAGTGGACATTTGGCATCTGCGAGAAATGCAGGAAAAAAAGTGACACCATTCTCATTCAAATTGGTTTGACAGAATTAAAAATGGATGTTTACGCAAAACAAGTAAGCATCATAGTCACCTCTCCTCCAGCAGTTCTCATTGAGCAAGCACTTCCTCCTGCCCTCACCTGGAGATGGAAGTTAAAAACCATGTATCCAGCTCCTCAGAGACACAAATGTTCCAGTTCCAGGGGAACCTGTGTTTAGAGAATGAATAGACGTGAAAAGGAGCCCGACAAACATTTAAGAACAGTGGGGAGCTAATGATCCTTTCACAGTCCAAAGACACCACAATTACAGTGATCTTTACAGAATACCGAGAGCAGCACCACCTACCCTGAGCACACGTGGGAACCTCTCAGGTGACGAGTGCTCCTGACAAGCCAAGGTGCCACGACCAAGCTGTGTCAGGGAGAAATGTAGGACGGCCACTATTCTGGGGTGAAAGGGGGTTTGGTGCCATGTTTAAGTTAAACTGACACATCTTCTCACTTCCATAAGGTATTTTAGTCCTTTTTGATTCTTTATTTTCTGACTCACCTGTACATTATTTTGGCACCTTTGTACTTTGCCATCCCCCATTACAAAATGAAAAGAAGAGGACCCAGAAAAATAACCAGTCTGGGACCTGGCTGGCTACATCTATGCAAAATACCCTGTTACAGGGTGGTGTTTCCTATAGAAAGATGCCTTGGTGCCCTGTAACCCAGCCTCTCTCCCATCGCCTCCCAATGCCTGGCCATTCCTAGCCGAGTCTCTGATAAGGGAGTGGCTGATAAGGTTCAGCAATGGAATCAGCAGCCATGGGTCCCAGTCATGCTCTACCTGCCAGAAAAATTCAGATACCCAAACATACTGAGATTTAATCAGTTTCCCATGACAGAAGTTTGATTTTTCTTTCCTTTAGCAAACCTATTTAGTCCTTTTCTTCTTTCTTGGTTGTTCCAGACAAATAAACACCAGTTTGAATCACAGACTTCAGGATTTGCACCTCAGTCAGAAATTTTGCTCTAGTTTTTGAATTTTATCCATGTGGCTCTTTATTTTATCCACTTGTCCTGCATAGCCTGTTTATCTCCTAAATTCTTCCAGCCCGCTTCTGTTTGCTTTGTGATTTGTCTCTTAGCATGTTGCTCTTCCACCTTCCTAAAGATAAAGTCTTCATTTTCCTACGGATTGCTCTTCCACCCACCACTGCAATTTATAAAGACCTGTCACCACATTCAAGTGCCAATCTTCCTCAGTGAACAAGTATTCATTGGTGTTATACATCTTTCTGAAACCTCATATTCTGCACTAGATCGGACAGACCCAGGTTAGTATATGAAAATTTTGCAGTCAAAATTGCATGTATTGGATTGGAAGTAGGCAGCATCTTCCTAGCATTGTCTGTATTTCCCACAGACTGATTTTTCTACCTATCTGCTGTCCCATAATCCACATTGCTCTTTATACAAGAATCTGTCTCTTTTTTGCAATTGCAGAAATGGAGTGGTGTAAATAAGTTACTGTCTCCCTGCTTGCAAGTCTGCCTCTTCCTAGAAGTTCATGCCAATTAGACAAGTTTCTCAGGTGCTTGATATACGTTTTCCTCCTTATTCTACTTGTCCAGAGCCTGCCTCCTCCCCACAAGCAAAACCCCCAAAACCCCATGACATACTTAGCCCAATGGGAAATTTGTGTTATTGACTTCAAAGAGCATCAAATATTAATTCAGAGCCAGAGCAGTGAGATGTCCCATTCTTGATGAAAATATTTCAGTTTAGTAACTATTTTACACAGTGACACTAACATAATTAGCTGAAGCTTACTTCCTGCCCCCCCTCCCCCCCCCCAATGCCCATATGTAGAACCACGTTTATGCAGGTACCATGCTAGTCTTCAAAACACAGAATCAGATGGGTAGTTAACCTATCTTAATGCTGAAACAATCTCCTTTGCCTTCATTGCTGACTGAATAAAGACGGATTTGAAGAAATTGTTCTCTGCAAAATAAGCAATGGCATTTAAGAACATTTTTCACTCTAAACATACAGGTCATGGAAATTGTGATTAAAATTATGGCGTCATACATCTTTTCTCTGCAATTCTAACATAAATTAAGGTTTAAATACTAGGTTTTTATAAGCAGTGATCAGACTTAACTAGAAGTCGACTGATGCAGTTTGTCTTTTCTTATCAGGAAAAAACCCAGAACATCCTACAAGCTCCAGTGTTCTGCTTTTGAAAGAAAACAAAATGAATTCTCAAAAAAGATGGGCATCTCGGCAGAACCATTTTAATCTGCAAAACAGAAAATTGTGTGATTGAGTGGTTACAGCTCTGAAGCAAATTTTATGCGGTGAGGACTTCTGGGAACAGCCAGGTCATGCTCAATCCAGAGCCCAACTACTGGGACCGGGGCAGTGTTTTCACTTACAGATTCTTTTACCAGCCCACCCCCCAACCCCACCCTGCCTCAAATCTGAGACCGAAATCTTAATTTTTGATTTGTAAGAGGATTTTCTATGATTTTCTGATTGGTTTTCTCACTTGAAACTTCCTATTGAGTTTCCAACCTTTAACATCTATTAGACTTTATCGGCACACAGATTACTTTTTCACCAAAATTTAACAATATTCAATTTCATTACAAGTTTTAGGAGAAGAGACTTGAGATTTCCTTTTACACAGTAAAGAAACTTCAAGATGGAAAATGTCTGAGTCAAACAGAGCTCTTTTCTATATGAAGAATTTGAGTCTGATGTTACTCTTATGCTGGAAGAAATGTAAAGTCTTTGAAGTCACTCCATCAAAGTCAACAACTACACAGTAATCAAGAAAAAATGAGCTGTTTATGCCCTCTTTTTTTGTTTGTTTCTTGCCTTAATCTGAAAACAAAAAAAATCATCTGATTTATGATTGTTCTTTGTGTATATAAGGCATGACAAATACATTCAAAAATGCAGACCAAATAGAGTTCCGATAAAAAATTCAGGATTCTTTCCTTTCATTTTCATGGACTGAGTTTCAGCTTTTCATTTTGATTTTTTTTAGAATTCACATTTTCTGGTGTGGTCTCCTTTATTTGGTTTATTAATAATTCTTATATCATGAACATAACAAAGGGGTTCTGCTGCACTTTTGACATTTAGAATCAAAAACATATATTGAGTTAAAAAAAATGAAGCTCACAAATTTCTCTCAGTTTTGTTTTTTTATGACATAACTAAGTCATAACTTTGAAGCAATGGTGAATTATAACTTTGATGCAGTGGCTGTAAGAAACACATGAATAAAGGGGAAAAAAATCTCATGTAGGAAATTAAACTCAGAAGAGGACTGAATTAATTGTTTTTCCTGAGATCAGATTAAATTAATTTTTACAGAAATAAATGGCAAGTGATTTCAAGTGTATAAATACAATGGTAAAAGTGGAATATTGGTGTTTTACTCTAGGATATTCATTGAAAAGAAAAAAAAAATCAGAGTGTTTGAAGCCTGAGGGTTTATTTTTTTTTTTAATTATGCAAAATTAAATAACAATTATTATATTGAGAAGAACAAAAAGATGAACAAGGCACACATTTTGGCAGGGGCAGAATGTAGCTGCACCAAAATTTCTGCACTTAAAGATCATATTGAACTGAAGAAAAATGTCACAGCGGCCTCCTTGGGCATGCGGTGCAAGCATCACCCAGCCCTGTGTGGGGCAGAGCAACTCAAAACACAAGACTTGATGCTGCTGGCACTCCTGCCTTGTCCTTTCCGAGGTCTGTGAGGTTCATCACTATTTTGTTTTCTCCTTCAGTTTTGGTTTGGCAGTCGGACTATCTTTTCTTCTAAAGCACCTGGTATTGATTCTTCAGTGCCTTCTGATGTCTCTGTGGAGAATTACCCCAAACTTGCACTGGCTGAAACCTGGCTTTCACTGGCTGAACACAAATTTCCTCCTCCATGCCCTTGTGGAGACAACCTTCCTACCTCACAGGGCTCATTTAATTTTGTAAAAACTACTACTAGCAGCAAATTTTCCCCAATATGCTGTTTTCAAGGATTCATCAATGAAGGTATGTAGGGTTTATTAACAAAATGTCTTTCTCCTGCAGAAGAGAGGTGTTCCAGCTATTCTGTGAATTCAAATATATACTGAGCAAGTGGTTTCCCGTGGTCCCTCATATCTTTTGACTCTGTCTTATATTATGCCCTCGAGAGCAGATTTCCCAAAGCATTTCAGCCATGGCAAGGTACCAGTGAGGACACTTATAAGTGCCAACAGGAAGGCTACTGCAGTTGTCCCCTGAGCAGCCGCACCAGCCGAGGACCTCAGTTCATCTGCCTGCGCAGAGAGCTGGCACTGGCTGAACCCCAAGTGCCTGGTCTGTCTCTGGACTCAGGGCTGGCTTCAGGGCATGCTGAGGAGCACCAAGAGCAACTGTGCAGCCAGTGTGGTGGAGGAGAGATTGAGACTTCCCCTGTTTCAGCTGTAGAAAATAATATTCCTTTGGATAAATTATAAATATACTCCTAGAAAAAAGCATGAGAAAAAGTATTGGTTACTGTGGAAGGAAGAAGAGAAGCAATGGAAATGGCAGTAGGTGATGTAATGGCCTAAAATCACGAGGGACCAGGCAGTGGGGTGCCAGTGGGCACATTTACATTGGACAAATCTTCATTTCTGAGGAATCTGTCCCTCTTGCAGGCTTGGCAACAGTTGTAGTGCTTGGCGTGCTGACCTAAATCAAATTGACCAGAGAAGTCAGTTTGCTTTAGTTTGGATAGAGAAAAGGGACACGTTTTCATATCACAAATCTCTTTGGGGATCTGAATTATCTCTCTTTCCTTGCAGTTGTAAGAAATATGTGTTCATCCTATATGTAACCATGCCTGTGCATGGTTAGTAGCTCCTGGGGGAAGGAAAAAGATGTTATCCTGGTTGCCTGGCTAGCATTTTAGGAGTCCCCGGAGGTGTTCCACTTCTGTGCATCCTCAGGAGGGCAAGCGCCACATGCAAGCATGAGCGAATCTGTCAAAGACATTGTTCAAAAGGAGGTGAACATTGTAAATGATTCTGTCATCATCGCACACAGGTCCTGGAGCGGCTTTTGCCAGGAAGATGCAAACATTATGGTTTTTGGAAAGAAACAGAGCCCCGAAGCAGTCACACTGAATATAAACACAACTCCAGTCCTGCAACAGGGGTGATAACACAGCAGGAGCAGAAGGAAAAGTGCAAGTTTCAGAGTTTCAGTATTTATTCTAAAGAAAAAATTAATCTAAAGGAAAAAGTGGAGGCAAAGATGTCAAGGAAGTGTCTTTTAATTATGATAGGGAGGAAGATTACAGCTATATCTGCATGAAAGATGTAAAACATATTTTGCAAAAGGGATTATTAAAAATTTGTCTTCAAGTACAAAAAAAGCCTGTCCCATTTCAAGATTTTCTATAAATAAACTGGGAGCAAGTTTTGTTAAAGGGCATAATGTTTAAGTGCAATATAATTGAAATAAGATTTGATTTCTAAGAATATAAAGTATAATTAAAAATTGAAAAATTCCCAACAATCTCTTAATCCCAAATAGACCTAATAATTTAAAAATATGGCTTCCTACATCACCTTTCTGCCCTGTCCTCCAATTTTAATATCAGTGACATATTTGCAAAGGTTATTGAGACTTCAGTGAAATTACCTCCTCTGATCAAAACAAAGGTTTCTCAGGCTTCCCAGGTCTTGCTCCATCCACAGTGGTAACCAGACGCTATAAATAGACTGCACCCTTTCGCTCTCCCTCTTGCTAACTCAAATGCAATCGATACCTCATCATCCTTTCTTCTGTGCAGCAGCCTGCAAGTTATTTAGATACAAAACATTGCTATTGAGACTGTCACTGTCAAAGGAAATGGCAGGATTGTCCTGCACTAATGTGATTCTGTCCCTAATGTGATGGCCTGTGGAAATAGGTTCCTCCGTCTCTCCTGTGATATTCAAACTGCATTCAAGCCTTTACCAATTCCTTCCCTTCTGTCCTGCAATTGTTCTCTTTTGTTGTGGGAACTGAAGAGGCTCAATACTCCTTTAATAATCCCTAATTGAAGATCTCTAAGAGTTACTTGGGCAGCTTATGTCCAAGAGGGTCTCCTAGTGGGACCTGCTCAGCATACTGCTGCCAGAGCTGTGGCATGGGGAAGAGGGATTTCAGGGCTGCGTGTCTCCGGCATTGTGCCCAGAGGTGGCACATGGGAGAGGAGGGTCTGGAGCTCAGACTGTTTTTAGAAAATTTTCTGTAATTTCCATTCACTGGAGACTGAGTGTTAATTTTTGTGGTGTGGGGATCGGTAGCACGCAGATCATTGTGTCTTGTTGGAAACAAGAGAAAGCCACCCCTTCTAAATGGTTTACCCTTACCTAGTTCTTCTCAGTTTAGGGATCAAGAAGGAATTTCACAGGTGCACTCTAGCTTAGTCTGATTCAAGCTCTTTGTTAATGCTGCAAGATTTTCACTAAAGACCAGCTTTGTTTTGCTCCATCTTCACAAAGAACTGGCGTTTCTGATGTTTGGTGCTATTACCCTTTCTGGCAGTTTCTATGTTCTCCAACACATCTGCAAAACAGGCTCCTCTGGTAGTGACCTCTGCAGGTCAAATCTTGTCCATGGTGTGAAATATATTTGTAAGCTACACAACTCAGAAACATAAATTCATGCTCAGAGAACCTTAAAGTTTGCATGATGGCACTATCATACCCTGCAAAGTTGTTGGCAACTGCCAAATACATTTCATTTATATTGAAGTCTGAGAAAAACATAATTAGCACCTCATATTAAAAAGAAAGCAGCATGCTGTTGACAGCAAGCCAGGAAGTTGATAAACACAACTTCCTCAAATTAAGTTTTCCCGAAAAGCCTAGATGAGGACATAAATTCTGAAGAGGCTGGTGTTAGCAGCTGTGCAGCACAGTCACAATTAAACTCCAAACCCTAATGTTATCACTTACTCTTATAATACACCTTTTCAGAAGACTTTGAAATTATATCAAGCAAATATAATATTTCAGGTGGAGGGCCTCTGAGCAAGGGATGCTTTGCTAAAATCAACACCACTCAAAAAGCAGCATGCAAGTTGCTGAAAAACTCTTGTAATTCCAGAGTTGGTTGTCATCCATGCGTACTGCTCAATTCAAAATGCGGTGCAACTTTCTTTTTCGTGGCTACATGGGAATATAGCTTTTCAAAATAGAGATTCCCTTAACAGGTAGAGCATATTTAAAAAGAGAAAAAGAAGTGAACACATCTGTTACACAGTGCAGACTTCCCTGCTTCTTAGAGCCTGTGGCAAGCCTTGAAAGGCAGGGGTACATGGCTCCATGGCTTCCCCCATCCTGGTGCTGTCACACCAGCTGGGTCAGTGCCGGGACACCAAGACTGGAAGTTGCTTGTTCCTGTTCTAGACCATGGATAAAATTCTTTGGTGTTCATATCCTTCTACTTTATTAGTGTTGTGGTTTAACCCCAGCCAGCAACTAAGCACCACGCAGCCGCTCACTCGCTTCCCCCCCACACCCAGTGGGATGGAGGAGAAAATCGGGAAAAGAACTAAAACTCGCGGGTTGAGATAAGAATGGTTTAATAGAACAAAAAAGAAGAAACTAATAATGATAATAATAACACTAATGAAATGACAACAGTAATAAGAAAAGGATTGGAATATACAAGTGATGCACAACGCAATTGCTCACCACCCGCTAACCGACGCACCCGTAAGTCCCCGAGCCGCGATGCCCCCCCCAGTTCCTAAAACGTCACATGGTATGGAATACTCCATTGGTCACTTTGGGTCAGCTGCCCTGACTGTGTTCCCTCCCAGCTTCTTGTGCCCCTGCAGCTTTCTTGCTGGCTGGGACATCAGAGGCCGAAAAGCCTTGACTTTAGACTAAACATTACTTAGCAACAACTGAAACCATCAGTGTGTTATCAACATTCGTCTCATACCTAGCTCAAAAACATAGCACTGTACCAGCTACTAGGAAGACAATTAACTCTATCCCAGCTGAAACCAGGACAATTAGTCCTTTTCTCATTCTGCAGATGTATGTTACACTGTAGCAACTTCTAGGTAATTTTTATGTATTCTGTGCCAAGCTTGCCCTTGATAAATATTAAAAGACACATGCAGGTACGCTCATAAATCTGAGAGAAGCTGAAGGGACTGATTTCTAGAAGCACACCAGAAGGCTGCCTGTTTTCTTTGGCTTGGTCCCAAATGCTACCCCCAGTTATGCCAACATCAGATTATAGTGGGTGCAACTGCTTTTAGTGATGGCAACTGCCTTAGCAGTAGGTTGCATTTCTTCTGAAACTGACAGGCAAAAGGAGTAAGAGAAGTATCAAGAAGGGAAACTCCCATTACCATTAAATACAACAATTTTGGTGTATCTATGTATACCTGATATCATGGTGCATCTCAGCAGCAATTGCACAGAACTGTCTGCTGGCAGTCTGTGCAAAGGGTGAAGAGGGATTTTTCATTTCATGCATCATTTGCAACTACCTTCAATAATTCAGCAAAGTCAATACATACCCTTGATGCAAAGTTAAGAGAAAAAACCTGGAGCAAACAGAGAAAAGTAAGTAATCCAGAGAGTGACCAAACATAGTTAAATCCTTTTTTGTTTTGTTCCCCACCCTCACTTTTGCTTCATACTACATGAGAGCACGTAATTGTTTGCACAAAATTCATTACAGTCATGGAAACTCCTGAAATAAATACATAGCAAACCGACTCCCCCTGCATCCCATAGTGATTTCAAGGGATTTTGTAGTGCCTATATTTGCTCAGACCATTCAGGGTTCAAATTGCTCATTCCCCCGTGGTAGAGACCAGAGAGCAGTCTTGGGAGAACATTTAATCTCCAACAGTAAGAAGAAACTGTCATTTAGACGTGCGTCTTTACCCTGACCTCTGATTTCCAAAATGGAGAGAGACTGGTCAGGAAAAAATGGGGTAATACAGGAGCCAGAAATCACTGCAGAATGACACCACAGCCCATAGTCTGAGGTCAAACAAGCCGGGGCTGATTTCCTCAGGATGACCAAAAGCTCCAGATTTGACACATATGCTACTCCTCATGTGACAAATTCTGGCTCCAAGGGTGGGCATGCCACGTAGCCATCCTAGAGTGGGCAAAGGGTTGAATCGACAAACCCAGACCTCCTGCAAGACAAAGCACCTTCACTATGTGGATTATTATTTTTTTAATTTAGGAATGTGACCTTCAGACTTCCATATCATCAAGTAAATGGATAAAGTCTTGTGAGCTGGACAGACTGCATGGCTCTGCTGGGAAAATGATTAATGTTTCAGACTTAAAAAGGGAGATGATCATTCCATGAATGTGACAAGGAGCTCTAGAAACCCCACAAAACACCTGCAGAGAAAAGGAGTGTGTCTGGCGCACACATAAGGCAACAGGGTCAGCAGATTGATAAATACAACTTTTCCTGACAGCGTCTTATTGAAGAACCAGGTATGGTTGTTTTGGGGACTGGACAACAGGAGTATGACATTTGTTTCCATGCCACCAGATCATTGTGGCTGCATTTATGTGACAAAGCATATTACCTGCAGAAGTAACTGTCTCTCTAGCCATGCCATTCCTCTTGGACACGGCACTGGGATGGGAACACCAGACAGCATTGGAGATGTGCCTTGCTGTTCTTCTGTGTTTGGAAGCCTGGACTACAAACAGAATAGCCATGAAAGCCACTTCTGTGTGGACAGAAGAGTAAACTTTCTTACTCATCACAGCACTCCTTAATTACAAATAGCTTTAGTTCTCAACCTGCTTTCCAGACACTGCTCATAAAACAATTTCACAGCAGCCTTCTGTGTAAGGCAGCAAAGGCATTCACTGCTGGGGCAATAAAAGGGAAAGCCTCAGTGAATTACTGCAAGCAAGAAGTGTGCTGGACTGCAAGACTGCTTGAGAAAAGACTCTTAGAGAAAAGTGTAGGCAGTGTTCTGGGGGTTAATTTTTCTCAAAGTTTTGTTTTGAGAGAGGCTTTCTTTCCTGCTAAGAATTCAGATTTCTTTCTGCTCCTGCTCTGTCCTCTTGCTTCATCAGAACATAGCGAATACATTTCATTTCCTTTCCTGTCTAGTGGGATGCTCAGGAGATATGATCTCTGAATTGGTATACATTTCAGCTGGCCCATATTCGCAGCAAAATTTATGACACATGCCAGTGCCTCCTCTAGCTGATTGGATACAGCCAGGGAAATGGAGAGAGCCTCAACTCACTGAGCTTCAAAAAATGAACTTCACTTAAATGATGTATTGTTGTTTTGCAGCAAAAAGGAACACCTGGCTTGTACAGTGGGGAAAAAGAACAAAATGCAACATTCATAAAAATGACTGAAAAGGGACTGGAGAATATGGTTATTTTTGCTTCCACATGAGAGAACGTGCCAAAAAACAGTGTTTGCAATTATAATCTGGCATATCTGTTGCTTTAGTTTGACATGATTGCATTGGTATGTCCACTAATTCAGTTTTAATCTTCATTAACATCTCCTGTACTTTACAGAACAGATTCAGACTGTCTGATGCTTCCCATGTCACTTGGAAGAAGCATTAGGAAATTATTATTGCTTTTCTTATGACACTAGATAATTACTTCTTCAGACATAAAAGTAATTTATATTGTATGAGTGAGATTTTGGGTTTGCTTATCCCATTGTACATCTTCAGTGCAGATGTGTTGGCTATACTCTGAAATAGTGAGAGTAGAACTGACTCTAGAAAAAAAGCTTTTTGTATGTAACTTCAGTGCAAAAAATATTTGGAAATATTTTTAGGTAACAGAGTTTAGAATGCTGCATATGGAGCACATGTTTAATTCAACTACAGTAAGAGTTAACGCAAATTGCAACTGGGCAGAGAGAAGCAGAGAAGCATGGGAGGAGAGCAAAAGACCAGAGAGGACCGAAAGGTAATCCTTTATCTATTGAGCTACAATAGAGAATATCAAATGCAAAGTCTGCATGTGTGTGCATGTATCTGCAGGGTAGATAAGATCTATATTTAGGTATACGTACATAGAAGAAATATATAGGGCTATATTTTTAGCAATGGGATATATAATACTACAACACGCACTAATTTGCTTTTTCCTAAATGCTACAGAAAAGCAAATCCTGTAACAGATTCAGCATGAAGATATAGATGCCATATCTTTCATTAAAGCCAGAGCAGCTCTTTTCTAATAAGTAAACAAACACAGCTGACACTGATTCTTATTTACATGTAGACTCCTGCACTCTGCACCGAGCAGTAAAAATTTTGAGCAATTTTAATGCTTGATGAGTGTGTCATGAGTTCCTAACACCAACATGAATGAGGTTCCTAGGAGAGCAGAGGTACCTTATGGCTGTCCATTATAAGCGTGTAAATACATGGTTCTGGCATATGAGCACTGATGTAGAGCTACTGCCTGGGAGCATTAATAGAGTTAGTGCCTAGTAATCTTAATTGCAAATGAGCAGCTCCACCTAATTGGTCCAGCAGTATTAATATAATCAAAGTATACTCACCTTCACTGGAAAACATGATGCCTATTTTGGTCTGTGTTGTTCTTGGAGATATCATTTGGGCCTTTGTTCTTGGGAAGCAGAATCCATTATGATGTATATCTTTAAAGAATAATTACTTGCCAGTAAGCGCTCGTCCCAGAAGAAAGATATTGATTAGCACTCAACCACCCATGCCTCTATAGAGTTAGGGAGTTCTGTAATATCTTTCGTAACTTTTCAATTAGCTTTTGATTTGGGAGCATCTTTGCCTCCTGCCANTCCTGCCATGGAGGAAGTTGGCTGGCAGAGTGCAGTGAGCAGCATAAAGGTAATGTGAATCCTCTAAAACCACTGCTATCTGGGGGTCAGAGACAGGCTGTGGTGCCAAACACCATAGGTTTAAAAACTGCTAACACGGTATTTTCAAAATAATATGGAAATTAAACAGTGCTGCTAAATATATGCCATTGCACGTGTTGCTTGGGTTTTAAGTTGTAAACATTTGGCACATCGTTTCCTCAATATTCTGATGCTTGGAGAGGGCACCATCACTCTTGCAGAGATAATTCACTGATCGCAAGCATCACTGGTCTCCTATTTGTGTGCCTTCAGTTGAGTGATCAGCTAAATAAGAGCAATTCCTGAGACTGCAGTGGACAATCCAACTCTGTGCATTAGTCTGCCACTCAGTATAAATCAGGAGGTGACCAAATTCCTGGCAGTCTGAGCTGTGGGGTCCAGTTATTTTAGGGGATTACATATGAGCAAATCATACGAGTACAGAAACCTGTCAGTTTCAAAATGATCTGCCAACCACAAAATGAAATAAATTGGCTGGATAATTTATTCTCAAAAAGTAATTCCACAAATTTTACCACTTAATCTCCTCCCTCTCAAAATGGAAGACTGGAAAAATCAGTGTATCAATGTATATATTTTCTGAGGAGTGTTAAGTGAGAAATAATCATCCTAACATACCATCAACAAAGTTATGGAAGCACCTTGCATTTGTATTTCAATAGAGGAAAAGAGCTGCTCATATGCAAACTACACAAAAATATCATAACATTGATTTCTTAGTATTATAGAGAAAACCAAGACAATTTCAAGAGACAATCTGAAAATATGATGCTAGGCACACAGCTTTCATCAAACCAAATATTAATGTTTAACAAAGCCCTGGTGGTCAGATCAACAAGTAGCTGCTATTTCATCATAATAATTATAGTGAGCAATTAAAAAAAAAAAAATCAGTACAGGCAAAGAAAATTCCTGAACTGCTGATTCCAAAACAGTAGCATATTTCACAATTTTTGAAAGTGCAACACGGTGTAGCAGCATTTTCAAGATAAAAGCCTGTTTCTTTCAAAGGCAATAACATGTTCCATTAAGTCTGGGAGAGAAGGAAAAGGAAAGACTATGACTTTACCTTTATTTCTTTCTATCTCTGCATTGGTTACAAGATTTTGTAAAATCCCTTTCAAATGCGAATAAATTTGTCTAAATATATTGATTCATTCCCACGGTCTCCCTGTGGTGTGCATATGTGTTGGGATAATAAAGCACGTGGGATTGGGATCTCAGGATGCTCTTTTATGCAGATTATCAGCAGAGCATCTTCGAAAGCAGCTTTCTAATTTATTTTAAATCAGGCTGATTTTGCCTCTGATGTTTATTGATGAACTAGATGCCTGTTTGCATCAGAAGGCAACTGTCTCAAGTGAAATGTGAAGAAATGCAGCTTAGGTTCCAGGGAAAGCCTCAGCACTTACTGACACTCATGAGATGGTGGACATGATTTGCATTACTCCTTGCTAGCTCATAGCTCACTGTTACAGGTTTGCATGGCACAGCTTTCTTTGGTGGCAGGGGAGGGGGGCTGCAGAGATGGCCCCTTTAAGAAGCTGCTGGAAAATTCCCCGGCGCCAAAATGTCGGACCCGCCTCTGGGAGGGGAGTGACGGTGGTAGCGCCTCTGGGAGAACATATTTAAGAAGGGGAACCGGTAGTGTGGGGGTTGGGAAATGTGAGAGGAACATCTCTGCCAATACTGGAGTCAGTGAAGAAGGAGGGGGAGGAGGGGGCGCCTGAGGAGGCTGATGGCTCTGCAGCCCGTGGTGAGAAGGCAGGCTGTCCCCCTGCAGCCCAGGGAGGTCCATGGTGGAGCGGAGGCTCCCAAAGATGGCTGTAACTCCATGGTAAAAACCGCGCTGAAGCAGTGTGAGACTGGAGAGCAGACCGCAGAAAGGACCCGCGCCAGGGAAGTTTGTGAGGAACTGCAGCCCGTGGAAAGGAACCATGTTGGAG